>JBBYHK010059148.1:3965-47473 GCA_038382065.1 Adansonia grandidieri | reverse complement strand
CCACAATAATGCATGATAATCCTAAGAGGGTGATGGAAACATGGAGAGCTCACTAAAATGATGAAGGTGTTGAAAAAATAAAAAATAAAAGTGATAAAGTAGGAAGTTAATAGTTGACCGAATAGTTAGAGCAGTAGAGATGGCTTGAATTTCCCTCTTTTTCTTGTTATTAATAAGCAAGAAAAAGAGAGAAACAATGAGGTTTTGGTTCTGGTATGGATAAGGGTGATTTTCAAAATGTGTAATGGTTGAGAGTGAATGTTTTAGGCTATTTTTGGGTGCTGAGTGAAGAGCTATGGGATTTTGGTTTTCTTGGTGTAGGAATGTGTTTTGGAAGCTCAAAATGAGTTGGAATCTAATGTTCCTCAGCTGAGATATAAGTAGTCTACTTATACCAACATGTTGGAGCTAAATTGGAGGTATTTTTGGTCATTTCTCAAAATGGACAAAGTGATGTCAGCTTAGTGGCTATAGAGTGGCTGTATGGAGCAACATGTTGCCAATGTGATGGACATAGGGTGGTTGGTTTAAATGCCAAAATGATTTTCCAGCAAGTAGGGTGGTTGATGGTGATCTTGGTCAACAAACTAGCAAGGAGTAGGGTGATCATATGACATTGACCTTTTTTATCTAATTTAGACTTCAAAAAAAATGTTTTGATTAGCTCAAAAGTCCACATTCATAATCTGATATGGGTTTTGATCTTTTCTAATGCAAAGAAACGAGTTAAAATCAAGTTTTTGATCAGTGGTGGATGAATAAAAAATACCTAGACCGTGGAAAATAGCCTGTATGTATCGATACATTATAGAATATATCGATACATTTGGTCCAAAAACCTTGAGTGTATTGATATAATGATCATTATATCGATACTATGAACCATTATATCGATACTATGAACCATTGTATCGATACATGTTGATATGCATCGAGACATTTCTTTACAGAATGCACGTTTTAGTCTTAGCATGGCCTAGTATCGATACATAAGCTCCTATATTGATACATAAGCTTATGTATCAATACATTTACATGTTGTATCGATACAAATAGGGACATTTCAAATTTTTGGTACGTTGGAGCATTGTATTGATACATGAGAACCATGTATCCATACATTCAAGCAAAATTATGAATTTTCTTATATCATTTGTCCCTGGACACCTTGAACTACATCCTTTGATGCCACATCTTTGCATTTACCTTTGATATGATCCATAAGCCTTCTTGACCTTCTCAAAATACTTTTTCGCTAGGCAACTGCCCCCTCTCATATCTATGCCCTAATTTGCTAAAAATTAGTCTGGACAAAATAAGGTGTCCACGGGATGCACGATATTGATGATTTAGATTAGCAAGAAAAGCTTTTCTCTTGACCATTTTTCATAGACTTAAAGTTCAACCATCGAATGAGAAAAACTTGAATTCTCATAATAATCACCATTCTTTTTAGCATTAAGCACTACAAACACATTTTCTTTTTTTGGGATACATAATATTCATGCTTTGGTTTGGCAAGAAAAGCTTTTCTTTCCATTATTTTCCTTAGAGTCAAAGTTCATCTTTCAAATGAGACAAACTTGGATTCTTGTAATATTCTTCATATTCTCATGATTAGGCACCATAAATAATTCTCCTTATTGGGATACACGATAGTCATGCTTTAGCTTGCCAAGAAAAGCTTTTATTTCCATTATTTTCCCTAGAGTCAAAGTTTATCTATTAAATGAGACAAACTTGGATTCCCATAATAATCTCCATTCTTTTCAGGATTAGGCACAACAAACACATTCTACTTATCGAAATGCATGATATTGATGCCTTGGTTTGGCAAGAAAAACTTTTCTTTCTACCATTTTCCTTAGCGTCAAAGTTCATATATCAAATAAGACAAACCTAGATTTACATAATAATCTCCATTCTTTTCTTGATTAGGCACTTCAAACCCGCTCTCTTTTTTGGGATACACGATATTGATCTTTGGTTTGGAAAGAAAAGCTTTTCCTTTAACCATTTTCCTTCAAGTCAAAGTTTATTTGTCAAATGAGCAAAACTTGGATTCTTATAACATTTTCCATTGTTTTCATGATTAGGCACTATAAACACAGTCTCTACATTGGGATACATGATATTGATGCTTTGGTTTCACAAGAAAAGTTTATATGTCCATTCCTTAGAGTCAATTTTCATCTAGTGAATTGGACAAAGTTGGAGTCTCATAATATTCTCTACTCTTTTCATGATTAGAAATTATAAACACATTCTCCTAATTGGGATACATGATATTGATACTTTGGCTTGGCAAGAAAAGCTTTTATTTCCACCATTTTTTGTAAAGTCAAAGTTCATCTAATGAATGGGACAAACTTGGATTCTCATAATATTCTCCATTCTTCTCATGATTAGGTACTGTAAACACATTATACTCATTAGGACGCACAATACTAGTGCTTTAGTTTGGCAAGAAAAGCTTTTGTTTCCACCATTTTCGTTAGATTCAAAGTTTATCTATTGAAAGGGTCAAACAAGGATTCTCGAAAGGGTCAAACAAGGATTCTCGTAATGTTCTCCATTCTTTTCCTGATTTCGCACTGTAAACACCGTCTCCCCATTGGGATAATGATTTGATGGTTGGTTTGGCAAGAAAATCTTTTCTTTCCACCATTTTCCAGAGAATCAAAGTTCATTCATTGAATGAGACAAACTTGATTTCTTGTAATATTCTCCACCATTTTTCCTGATTAGGCATTACAAACGCATTCTCCTCATTGGGATGCATGATATTGATGCTTTGGTTTTACAAGAAATGTTTTTCTTTCCACCATTTTTCTTAGAATCAAAGGTCATCTATCAAATGTGATGAACCTAGATTCTTATTATAATCTCTATTCTTTTCAGGATTAGGCACTATAAACTGTTTTCCTTATTGGGATACATGATATTAGTGCTTTGGTTTAGCAAGAATCCATAATTTTCCTTAAAGACAAAGTTCAACCATCGAATGAGTCAAACCTGGATTCTCGTAATAATCTCCATACTTTTCAAGATTAGGCAACTACAAACACATTTTCCTTCCTGAGATACACGATATTGATGCTTTGGTTTGGCAAGAAAAGCTTTTTTCCACCATTTTCCATAGAGTCAATATTCGTTCATTGAATGGGACAAACATGAATTCTTATAATAATCTCCAATACTTTCATGATTAGGCACAACATATACATTCTCCTTATCAATTACATGATATTGATTCTTTAGTTTCATAGGAAAAGCTTTTCTTTCCACCATTTTTCTTAGTGTCAAAGTCCGTCTATCCAATGAGATAAACTTGGATTCTCATAATATTCACCATTTTTTTCAAGACTAGGCACTATAAACACATCCTGCTCATTGGGATATGTGATATTGATCCCTTAATTTGGTAAGAAAATCTTTTGTTTCCACATTTTTCCTTAGAGCCAAAGTTTATTCATCAAATAAGATAAACTCGGGTTCTTGTAGTAATCTCCATTCTATTCATGATTTGGAAATATAAGTAGTTTTTCTTATTGGGATACACAATATTGATGCATTGGTTTGGCAAGAAAAACTTTTCTTTCCATTATTTTCCTTGGAATCAAAGTTCATCCATCGAATAAGATAAACTTGATCTCTTTTTTTCATGATTAGGCGCTACATGATATTGATGCTTTCATTTGACAAGAAAAACTTTTCTTTGCATTATTTTCCTTAGAGTCAAATTTTGTTCTTCAAATGAGACAAACTTGGATTCTCAAAATATCCTCCATTCTTTTCATGATTAGGCACTAAAATAGTTCTCCTTATCGGGATACACAATATTAATACTTTGGTTTAGAATGAAAAGTTTTTCCTTTCACCATTTTCCTTAGAGTCAAAGTTCATCCATCGAATAAGACAAACTTGGATTTTTGTAATAATCTCCATTCTTTTCATGATTACGCCCTACAAACACATTCTTTTTATCGAAATACATGATATTTATGCATTGGTTTGGCAAGAAGAGGTTCTCTTTCCACCATTTTCCTTAAAGTCAAAGTTCATCCATCGAATGAGATAAACATGGATTCTCGTAGTAATCTTCATTCTCATCAGGATTATGCACTACAAATACATTCTTCTTATCGAAATACATGATATTGATGCTTTGGTTTAGCAAGGAAAGCATTTCTTTTCACCATTGTCTTTAAAGTCAAAGTTCATTTATGGGATAAGACAAACTTGGATTTTCATAATATTCTCTATTCTTTTCATGATTAGGCACTATAAATAAGTCTTTTCATTAGGATATGCAATATTTATGATTTGGTTTAGGAAGAAAAGGTTTCTTTCTGCCATTTTCCTTAGAGTCAGGTTCATCCCTCGAATAGGACAAACTTAGATTCTTATAATATTCTCCACTCTTTTCATGCTTAGGCACTATAAACACATTCTACTTGTTGGGATACACGATATTGATGTTTTAGTTTGGTAAGAACCACTTTTCTTCCTACTATTTTTGTTAGTATCAAAGTTAATCTATCGAATAAGACAAACTATATTCATTTCATGGTTAGGCACTATAAACACATTTCACTCATTGGGATACTTAATATTGATGCTTCGGTTTAGCAAGAAAAGCTTTTGTTTCCACCATTTTCCCTAGAGTCAAAGTTCATTTATTGAATGAGACAAACTTGGAATCTTGTAATAATCTCTTTTTTTTCAGGATTAGGCACTATAAATAGTTCTCTTTATCGAGATATATGACATTGATGCTTTAGTTTAGAAAGAAAAGCTTTTTTCTCCACCATTTTCCTCAGAGTCAATGTTCAATTATTGAATAAGGCAAAACTGTATTCTCATAATAATCTCCATTCTTTTCAAGAATACGCACTAAAAACTTGTTCACCTTGTCAGGATATATAATATTGGTGCTTTGGTTTGGCAAGAAAAACTTTTCTTTCCACCATTTTCCTTTGAGTCAAAGTTTATCCATCAAACGAGGCAAACTTGCTAATGCAAACCCTAGGTTCAAAATAACTTAAAACCCAATTGGATGGAATTAAGCCCCTAGGATCATCTTTAAAGTTAAGCAAAGAGAACTTCACCTCAATCAAACTTGTTAATTAGAAACAAAGTTATAAGAATCTTGATCGCCACAAGTTATTTTGATAAGATCAATTTGAGTACTTGTTTAAAGAACAAAGAAGAAGTTCCCACAAAGTAAAGAAACTCTCTAGATTTTTTTCTATTCAAATCTGCTAAATTACATAAATGAGACTATCTTATATAGGCCTAAAATCTGTAGAGTCCTAACTAAATAATGACAATCCTAATTGATAAGGATAATATCTATTCCTTATCCTAATCTAATTAGGACTTATCAAAACAAATTAAAATCCTAAATGGTAATCCTAGTAGTAATCAATAAGGACTAAGTCTATTCCTTATCATAATCTGATTAAGAATTATCTAAACACATTAAAATTGAAAAGTCAAATTCTTATTAAAAAAATTAAAAATTTGAAATCCTAAACTATAGATCCATGAATATATACAAATTGGGTTCCATTGATCTTGAACATGTAAATTAGGATCTAAGTTTTTTTTTTTACCCTTTTCAGCCTCAGCACAATGTAAAAAAATGATAAATCTTGGCAATGCATCTGATTCATCTTGAACAACCTCTTTTGCATGCATTTTAATGATTAATCCTTGCAAAGCTTGCTTCATGTGTTTAATCCTTGCCTTGGTCAATAGACCTCGATTCCTCACAAAAGATCACAAGAATGGTCCAAAATAGTTGTTTGTGCAAGTTGATCTCCATCACTTGGATTCTCATAATAATCTCTATTCTTTTTTTGATTAGGCACTATAAACAGTTTGCCTTATTAGATACACGATATTAGTGCTTTGGTTTGGCAGGAAATGCTTTTCTTTCCACCATTTTCCTTGGAGACAAAGTTTATCCATTGAATGAGAGAAACTTGGATTCTTGTAGTAATCTCCATTATTTACATGATTAGGCACTACAAACACGTTCTTCTCATTGGGATATGTGATATGGATGATTTAGCTTGGCGAGAAAAGCTTTTTTTTCTATTTTTCCTTAAAGGTCAAAGTTCATTAGTCAAATGAGATAAACTTGAATTATCGTAATAATCTTCATTTTTTTTTAGTAGGCACTAAATCATGTTTTCCTTATTGGGACACATGATATTGATGCTTTCTTAGGAAAGAAAAGCTTTTCTTTTTACTATTTTCCTTAGAGTTAAACTTCATCTATTGAATATAACAAACTTGGATTCTCATAGTATTCTCTATTCTTTTCATGATTATGCACTATAAACATATTCTGCTTGTCGCCACATGCACAACCTTTAAAACTTTGGACGATCCAAAAGGCATGGCATTGGACTTAAGAATAAATGATGGTTGGTTATGGTTGAGCTTTTAGGCTATCCTTTGATTGGGATTTGGATTAGGTGTGATGATACGAAAGGGATAGGGATCGTCAAATGAGTCGCTCATCCAACCAGACCCGGATGGCCAACATGAAGCAGCCATAAACTTGGAATCGCCATTGATCATTTTAGGTTAGGCAAGATTGGATGCCTATTGAAAACAATATTATGATTTACAAAACTCAAAACACTGATTTCAAGGTGTATAAAGTCTAAAGATTCATTGGTTGGGCTTGAGAGTTGGTTATGTGTAGGGAAGGACTAACATTCCCAGGATGCCCAAAATCGATAGCTGCTTACTATATCTCACTTTGGTCTCGATTAAATCGATTCCATTTGGTCTTTATTTAGATATAATCCTCTTTAATGCATGAAGTTTTAGAAAATGTGAAACTGGCTTTTTTTATTAAGAAAAATTAGATCACCTATACACCTCGGAGATGTAAGGAACATAGGCATTTTTTATAAAAACGATGTCTGGATTGGATTTTAAAAATTGGATGTTTCATATTAGGCACTGGAGAGATACCAACACGAAACATCACCTCTTAAATTTCATTAGAAAATGAATTTTAAATATGAATGCACAATAACATGACAAAATGAAACAAGTTAGTGAGGCAAAAAATAAGAAATATAATAATATCATAAACAAGCAATCACAAGCAAAAGAACATAAAAAAAAGGAGTGATCAAAATGTATCTCATAATTGCTTTCGATTATTGAAGAATAACCCAGATGATAATTTTAGAAACTGGTTTGGATTCAGTGGTAATTTGAAGAACAAAGACAATTTTTATCAAAACAGTTTCAGGCATCCAAAAGAAAGAAAATTTTAAGTTTTTGAGGTAAAGTAGGGTTGGAGTATCACCTCAAATGAGTTGGGTTACAGTGTCCCCTAAAATAAAGTTATGAAAATAGTCAGGAATAAAGAAAAAAAAATTATTATATTTTTTAAAAAAATAGGGTTGGAGTATCCCCAAAGTTAGGAAAACAATTAGGAACAAGGAGAAAATTTAAACTTTGATTACAAAATGGGGTTGGAGTATCCATTTAAGTAGTGGATTTGGAATGTCTCCACTTAGCAAAAATTTTAATATGAAATCCTTTTTTTTTTTGTATTTTAATCTTGATCCAAGTCAAAAAGAGTTGATGTTGTGAGATTAAATGGGTGCATTTTGAGACGTCCGAATGTCTCAATAAAGGGATATTCAAAAATTAGGTTAAAAATAAGGGGCAGCATCTTGTCATCTCTATTTTCAGATTTTTCAAGTGCATCCTAAGACTTCAGCGGGTGAAAAAGATATTGTTGGAAAGGTAACTCAACAAGGTTTAATATAAAAATATTGCAAAATTTCTAGAAAATCACTTTCTAGGCAAAATTAATTTTCGAAGTTAGGTTCATCTTAGCTCTGCTAGCATGTAAAATTAAAAAGGCATGATGGATTTTGAAAAATCATTCTAAGCTTTCCGAGATCGTTAGATCATTGAAAATACCCTTCTAGAAAGGAAATTTTGTGAACTTTTTGGGGAAAATATCTGATGGGCTGAAATGGCCCAAATAGAATGTTGCATGTTGGTTTTAGGGGTTTCGATCAGCAAGAGTTTGAAAAATCATAACTCCTTCATCTAGCATGATCTGAGGGCAAATAAGACACTGTTAGAAAGGTAATTCAATGCCCTTTAAAGGAAAAATATTAGAAAAATCAAAGAAAATATTTTCTGGCTCAAAAATAATTTTTCATGTTTAAACTACAGTGCTACCATAGCAAAAATAGGGGGATTATTCGATATTCTAGTTTTTTTTAAGATAGACTTGGGTCTAGGATGTTAGAATGTCCACGACAAAAAGTAACACGGGCTTCACAAGTTCATTCCACAATTTCAGAGTAGATTGGGATGATGGAACGACCAGTTGACCATGTCACAAAAAGGAACACGAGACTCAAGATCAAGGATTGATACTAAAAAGGATTTCTTCCTTTTTTTTTGAAAAGATGAACTTATTTCACCATGAATCTAGATCTGAAATGCTGATTTGCCCCTAAGATTGGGAGACCAATTTGGTGAAAACATTAAGCCCATGCTACTCTTCATCTATTGAAGGTAACATGAACATAACTTGGGGAAGTTTCTAACAATCAGTTTGTAAGAGATAAGTAAGCATTTTAATGGAGAAGTCATGAACAAAATATAGCACATCCAAAGTTAAACATGGATTAAACATCCAAACAAGCAAAGATGACATTTTAACATGGAAATGGGTGACATAGATGCAAGAAGATGACAAATAGGGTGCATGGAGATGATATAAACATGTTTATACAAAAGGGGTAAATGTTGAAGTTGTCAAGATAGCATTTTTATTTCATGAGCCTCATTAAAACATAAGAAAAATATTTGAACATACCTAAGACACATTAAGATGACCATTTAAATGTGAAATGGATATATGAATATGGAAGGACCATGGCAAAAGATGCATGAAAAGAGGCTGTATGATGATGAAAATGAAGCATGGTGGGTTTATATACTAAGGTGTCAAGAGGGACATCAAGATCTTAGGACTACCACAACTAAGGCAACAAAAATGCATGGGAGTATTAGGAGAGTCATGGCAATATGAAGTGTTCACTAAAATGAAATGGATTATCAAAACAAAAAATATAAGGAACAAGGTAAAAATATTCCAGCAAAAGTTTGAAGTTTCCTCTTTTTTTAAAGCAGTGACTTTAAGCTCAGTTCCTTCCCTTTTTTTGCTATTGTTTAGTAAGAAAAGGGTGAAAAAAAAGAGCTGTCTGGTAATGTGGTTGTTGATAGGGTGTTTTAAGGATGAAAATATATGAAAGGTTGAATATTTTAAGGTGTTCTAGTGGTGGCTTTAGGGAGCTACGGGAATAAAGGTTCGTTCAGGGTGAAAGGCAATAGAACAATGTTTTTGGTGAGTTTTTGAAGCTAAAGTGGCTAGAGGATTTATGGGAATGGATGAGGAGTTTTTTTAGGATTGTTGGAGAGCTTCTTTAATAGTTAAAAGAGTTCTTTTCTTTTTAGCTGAGATAGTTGGTTGTGTTCTACTCTTTTTTGTTCAGCCCCTTCTTTTAGAAGACAATGCAAAGGCCATTTTTTAGTTTTTTCTTTTGCATCAAGGGACATCAACAGATGCCATGCTTAGTTGAATCTCTTCTTATTGGTTCTGCCATGCTGAGCAAGGACAAAAAGGCTATGAAAGCTTGCAATTGGAGATATGCTTGCCATACCCTCTTACACCAATATATCTTATGAAAGTGGCCTTTGTTATTAATTGTTTGGCTCTAAATATTTGTTTGAATCCATTACTAAACCCATAGTTGAGGTTTTACAATGTTTTATGATAGTTCCTTTATGCAAAAAGATGCTTAAATTGGGCTTTTAAAGGCTAAAAAGTGGCTTGAACTAGGCAAAAATGCCTTCATGTATTGATACAAAACATGTTGTATCGATGCATAAGGTACCTTTCACTCTTAAGTATCAATACAATAAGTTATGTATCAGTTCTAAGAGCAAAAAATATTTCCAGTCTCGAGACTTAAAGGCCAGTATTGATACTCTATGGATTTGTATCAATACTTATGCTTGTGTATCGATACATTTTTCCAAAAATCACAACTTTATCTACTGGCAAATACAAACATGCCAGGTACTGATACCACACCTTGGGTATCTATACCAAACCCTATTGTATCAATACTACATGTGAAAATTCAAGTTTTTCACATCGTAAAGGCCTCGTATCAATACTTGCACCCTAATATAACTTGTAAGTACTTGTGGCTTCCCAATTTACCTTAACTTGGTCACAAATAATGGGAAATTAATTTGTCTATTCATTTGAATAACCTTCATAACACCACGAAAAGTGGCCTTTGATGCCTCAATTTTATATTTTCTTTAATATGGCCCATAGGCATTTGAGACCTTTCCAAAAAAAAATTTTGCTTAGTGCCATATTGCCAGGCACTATTGAGGTATCTATTTTTTATTTTATTAAGGTGTTTATTGAGGTGTCGCCAGTTGTCCCCTGGCTTTTATTTTTATTTTTTGATTTTATCATCTTTTACCTAAACTCCTAGGTGCCAAAAACAAGTTTGGACAAAATAGGGTGTCTACAATTGCCCCTCTTTGGCCGTTGCTAAGTATTAGTAACGGGACAAAGATAAATAGACACCATTTTGTTTGGATAGGGTGACGGATTTGTTTGCCTACTGAAAGGTGGAAAATTGTTTAGTATCATGTCGAGATGGGTTAAACAGCTTACAAAAAAGAAGATTTTGTTAAGTTTTGTAAGGTTTGACCTCCCTACTAGGTTGTTTTTCATTTTTTTTAAACAAGTGCCATTAGCTTGTGTAGGCTTTGTCATAGATAAAGAAAGATGTCCAACTTTTCATGGACTAAGGTAGACAAGTGCCACCAGCTTGTATGGGCTTTTAGGTAAGTGAAAAAAATCATCCAACTCTTTGTGAGCTAAGGTAAATAGGTGCCACCAGCTTGTGCGGGCATTAAGGTAAGGACACATCCTACTCTTTGAGGATTAAGGTAGGTTATATGGTGCCACCAACTTGTGTGGGCTTTGATAAACGTCCTACTCTTTGAGGACTAAGATAGGTAGTTGCCACTAGCTTGGGTAGGCTTTGAGGTAGGGAAGCATCCTGCTCTTTGAGGACTAAGGTAGGTAGTTGCCACCAGCTGGTATGGGCTTTGAGGTAGGGAAGCATCTTGCTCTTTGAGGACTAAGGTAGGTAGGTGCCACCATCTTGTGTAGGCTTTGTTAAACATCTTGCTCTTTGTGGACCGAGGTAGGTAAGTGCCGCCAACTTGTATAGGCTTTGAGGAAGAGAAGCATCCTACTCTTTAAAGACTAGAAGGAAATAAGTTTAGATACCCTTTTTGGGCGATTTTCAATAAGCACGTAAGGTCAAAGGTACTTACTTGAGACCTTTTAGGGTTTTTTGGAAATAAAAAAATGGTACCCTAGGTTCCCTAAAAATTTAACTTCTGCATATAGGAGTTGATATTTGTAAGATTTTAAATGTTGCATAATGCATGGAGATGCAAATGCTTGCCTAATTGATGCAAGGCTGATAACTTTAAATGCTCTTCAACTTTGGTGAGGTGGCCTTTTGCCCAAGGCTTGTCAATTTTGCTATGGATTTCCAAAGGCTATAAGTGTTAAGGTTGTCCCCTCTTTAAAGGTACAAAAAGTTCATGACCACTTACTGAAGGGAGGTTTTGAGTATATTTTCCAAATGTGGGGTCCCAGGGCAAGATCGATTATGGCCCTAAGAGTTCATTCTTAGTGTTTAAACATGAAACAAAGTCCCTGCAAACTTCTATCTTTTGAAGTAATGCTAGGAAATCCTATTATTAGTTTTGTTTATTTATCAAGCATTATCAACTAAACGATAAACATGATGCAACATGAAATGCAGTGCTATGAAAAGATTATGTGAAAAATCAAGTAATATTTTTATTCAAAGAAAGAGGGTGCAATTTATAAGAAACTTATAAGATTATGGAAGGTTTTATAGTACAAAAGAGATATGAGAAGTCTTCCTGGTCAACTGGCTCTAATGTTGATGACATGAATTCTCCATTGAGTGCTTTTGGAGTTTTTTTTTAGCAATTGATTCTTTTGGTGTTGGTGACTCATAAAAAGATCCCTTAGATTTCCCCATGGTGGGATGGAGGCCGTAAAGTTAGGTAGTTTCCATTTTTTGAATGCAAGTATAGATGTCATTTTGATGGTATTGGTCAACATAGAATAGATGGGTTAGGTTATGACTTGGTGTTTTGGTTGGAGTTATGAATACAGGGAAGATTGGTTTTGGGCTAATGATAGTTTGGGATTGGCTTTGTTTGAATGAGGAGGTCTGATCACTTAAGCTACCCTCTTGAATTTTCAACTTAACCTGGTTTTCTTTTTCTCTTCTTTCTTTTTATTATTTATTGTTTTGTTTTAAATTTTTTTTTGGGCTTTGGATTTTTTTAGTAGTAGGCGAAGGACTAATAAGATGCCCTTTCAGGTTTTAATCCTAAGGTCTTTTTAGGCATAGTATTTTTTAATAAAATTAGAATTCATGGGGTTGGGCAAGTCGTTGCCATCCATCTCGGTTAAAATTAGAGCTCTTCCAAAGAATACGCATTTCACCATGTATGGCCTTTCCCAATTTAAGGTCTATTTTCTACGAGTATCTTTATGTATCAAGAGAATTTGTTTGAGCACCAAGTCACCTTCTCAGAACTGAAGAGGATGGACCTTGTTGTCATGGGCTCTCATCATGCACTTTTGGTACTTCTGCCTATGACAGATGGCTTTGATTTTTTTTCGATGAGATTGAGCTGCTTGTATCAGTTTTTAACCCATTTAGCCTCTTCAAGTTGCGATTCCATCAGGATTCTAAGTGAAGGGATTTCAACTTTAATTAACAAGACAACCTCTATGCTGTAGACCATAGAGAATAGGGTGGCACCCGTGGAAGTTTGTATTATTATGTGATAGGTGTGTAAGGCAAAAGGCAACTTCTCATGCAAATCCTTGTATGTCTCAGCCATCTTTTTATTTAGCTATGAAAAGGTAATGGTTTCCCTCAGGTGAGATGAAAATTTCCTTAATTCCATGTCCCAGTGCATTTGAAGCTCCATCAAAGTACATCATTCATGATGACCCACACTTGACAATGTTTTCTGCCTTGGATATGCACATCAAGTCTTTGTCATAAAACTCAAAGTTTAAAGGCCGATAGTCATTTGTGGCTCGACTTGCCAAAAAGTCTGCTATTGCACTACCTTTAATGGCTTTCTGGTTCACATACATGATGTCATACTCAAAAAATAGAACTTGTTATCTGGCTAATCTCTCGGATAAGGCAGGGGCTTCACATAAATACGTGATAGGATTAAGCCTAGCGATTAACCATGTAGTATGGTATAACATGTATTACCTTAACCTTTGCGCTATCCAACCTGAAGCATAGCATAGCTTCTGTACGAATGAATAATTATTTTCATATTCTGTAAACTTCTGCTCAAGTAATAGACAGCCTATTCCTTTTTTCCTAATTCATCATGTTATCCTAATACACAGCCCATCGACTTGTCCAAGATTAATAGATATAGAATTAGTGGTCGTTTGAGCACTGGTGGCACCAACACTAGAGAGTTTAAAAGGTAATGTTTGACCTTATTGAAAGCTTTTTAGCACTCTTGATTCCATTCTCCAAGATTTTGTTTTTTCAGTAGCCTAAAACATCTAATCACATTTGTCAGTCAACTGAGATATTAATCAGGCTATGTAGTTCAATCTTCCTAAGAAACTTCTCACTTTCTTTCGAGTTTGAGGTGGTGGTAGGTTTTCAATAGCCTTAACCTTATCAAGATCCACCCCTATTCCTTTCTTGCTCACAATGAACCCCAATAATTTACCAGAGGTGACTCCAAATGTGCATTTGGTAGGATTTAGCCTGAGCTGGTATTTATGAAGCTTTTTAAATAGTTTTCGCAGATTAGCAACATGTTCACTCTCTTTTGGTGATTTGGTGATCGTGTCATCCATGTAGACCTTTATTTCTTTGTGCATAAGGTCATGGAACAATGTTACCATAGCCCTTCGGTAAGTCGCCTCAATATTCTTTAACTCGACAAGCATCAGTTTATAGCAGAAAGTTTCCCACATGGTTACGAAAGTGGTCTTTTCCATGTCTTAAGCTGCCATTTTTATTTGATTATAGCCTAAAAACCCATCCATGAAAGAAAATAGTGGATTTTTGGCAATGTTGTCTACTAAGATATCAATATGAGGTAGAGAAAAATTATCCTTAGGGCTGGCTCGGTTCAGGTCCTTATAGTCCACACACATTCACACTTTACCGTCCTTCTTAGGAACTGGGACTATGTTGGCACCCATTCAGGATATTTGGCTACCTCGAGAAATCCTATTTCATATTGTTTCTTGACTTCTTTCTTGATCTTAAGGAACATTTCTGGTTTCATCCTCTTTAACTTTTCCTGGATTGGTTTGCATTGAGGGGAAGTTTATGAACCACAATATTGGTATCTAGTCTAGGCATGTCTTGATAGAACCAATCAAACACGTCTCAATATTCTTAAAGAAGACTTATTAGTTTAGCCCAAGTTGATAACTTTATGGAGGTTCTGATTTTGACTTCTTTTAGGTCTTTTTCTATTCCAAGGTTTATGTTTTCAGTGGATTCTTAATGAAATAATATTTTTTTCTTCCTGTTCAATTAGTCTCAATAAGTTTAAAGGGTATGGGGTTCTCTTCGGCATCCTCTTTAGATTCGACCTCACCAGCACAGATCGATTGCTCAAAATCTATTCCTAAGATTTTAGTATGAACATTCATGTCACCTTCATTGGGGTACCTAAAAATATGGAAAAAACAATAGAAGTGGAAGAAAAAAAGTCTAAGGTCGGCAAAAATTATGAACACAAAGAATGAATGCAAAATGCTTAGTCATTTTCATTGACAATACTTAACAAAAATTGCCCATACAAAAGATCCTATAATGCTTTTGGGCAAGAGCATGTAGGTTTAGTTCATAGCATTACTTTGAAATAGACTTGAACATTACAGGAATCTCGGTCTCAGTGCAAACACTTGGAGCAAACCTTGGATGGCAAAGGCTAGTCTCTAAATTTGTAGTTGACATCTTTCGTTGACTAATCGTATTAATGGAGATATCCTCAAATGCTTTGTTCAATATGAGCACAACACTAGTGGAGCCAATATTTACAAGTCTCCTGAGGCACAAACTTTCTTAAAATGGTGGGAATATTATTGGCTCATTCCTCATGTCTCATATTGACAAATGAGCCACTCTTCTTTCACAGTTCTTCTGAGCTTGCTTTCTTTTTGCTGTGCACTGAGCTTGAATCCCAACCCTCTTTTATCGATTTGGTTGACCATTTTCAATGCTTTAGCAATTCCTTGAAAGCATTTCTCGAGTCCCTTTCTGGCTTGGGCCCCTTACTGACAGTCAATATTAAACCTGTGTGAGTGCTCTCTAATAGGTGAGGCTGAACTATTGGTAATCCTTATTTGATATAAGTTGCATGACAAACTTAAAGGCTTGGAAAGAGGATTCTGGGCTATCTTCATCGGCTTCGACATATAGGGCATCAGTTGAGGTAGCAGTAATGATCTTTTCCTCTTCTTTAATTCTAACAACTTTATTCTCGATAACGAATTTCAACTTTTGGTGCAAAGATGATGGCATTGCTCTAGTAGAATGAATCCATGGCTTTCCCAATAGGCAGTTGTATGATGGAGCAATATCTATCACAAGGAAGTTAACTTTTTAAGTACATGGGCCGATTTGCATTGGAATGGTGATGTTCTAGACAATGTTCTGGCAAGTGCCATCAAACGCTAGCACAATAGTATAGCTGTTTTGGATATAAGATGCATCATCAGAGAGCTTGTTCAAGCATGACATGGGCATTACATTTAAAGCTGACCCATTATCAATAAGCACCTTGGGCAACGTGGTGCCTTTACAATATATAGTGATATGGAGGGCCTTCTAATTTCCTCTTCCTTCATGTGGGATTTCATCATTGCTAAAAGATATGCAATTGTCAAAGGTGATGTTGTTCACTAGGTGATCCAACTGACCTATAGAGATGTCAGGAGGGACATAGGCCTCATTCAAAACCTTGAGGAGGGCATTCTTATGAGCTTCTGATTTCAATAGTAGTGACAACATAGATATTTTGGTGGGATGCTTGTTCAACTGATCGACGATGCTGTATTCACTATGCTTGATGAATTTGAGGAATTTCATAGCTTTTTTCCTCCCTTACTGGATCCTTGACAGCCATCGAATCTGAGTTCTTAGTTATAGACTTCGGTGCTTGAGAAATAAGATTGGCATCTCTTACTGAGTGTTATTTTTTTATGTTGTCAGGGCATAACATCGGTCACTTTGAGTTAGGTGACTTACCCCTGGAAGGTCAACACTTGCTGCTTGCAGGCTAGATTCTCCAATGATTAAGGTTTTACTTTCATAGTTCTAAGGAACTACCTTATCATCTTTATACGGAAAGGGAGATGGAAGTTGAATGATCAACTTTGGCAGAGGCTGAATGGGGTTAACTTTAACTCTTGGTCGATTGTCATACAAAATCAATGCCTTTCAATCCCGTAAGGGAGATTGCCTTCTTTTTTTTCTAGTGCATTGACAGATGGTGTTGCATTTATAGACTCGGTTTATGGGGCTTACTTTTCATCATAGAATTCGATGCTACCTGTGTTCATTATTCTTTGAACCATTGTGCAAAACTCTTTGCATGTTTGAAGAGTATGTCTACAAACAGTATGGAAGTCATAGAAGTTCTCAATCCTTTTGTCTATCTTTTCGGTTGCATTAAGTAACTTAGCTTGCACCAAGATTTGCCAAACCAAATTCATTAGCGTCCGAACTTTTTCTACATTTTCCACAATCTTTCTATTTTTTTCAATGATCATTTCATTTAGGTCTAACTCAGTACAAGTTTAAGATGATCTGGATTCAGTGTTTGATTTTAATTGCTTACTAGCCTCTATCTTTCCTTTCCTTTTGTCTTTGTAGATACCTTTTCTTCTCAATTCATTTTTCATGGCCTTATCTATCCTTCCACAAAGAATTACCACATCCGCGAAGTTCTTTGGGAAGCTTTTTGCTACCTTTTCATAATAAGGGGCTTACAACGTGCCAATGAATTTAACCATCATCTCTTTTTCTATTAGTAAGGGATGAATCTAAGCAACCTCCTCCATCCATCTTGCAGTGTACTGCCTAAAACTTTCAGTAGCTTTTTTCCTTGTGCTCATAATAGACAGACAAATAGAAATCTGACCATAGGTGGGTCTTTCCTCGTCAGTAACATTGATAGATGGATATTCATGTCTATCCTACTTCTTGCAAAACTTGATTTCAAACCAATCCATCATCCCTTAGACCATCTCTAAGAATAACGACAATGTTATAAGTCATGTTCTCGACTGTAGTGGCAACAAGATGTATCAACGACATTTCTTTTTTGACTTTTGTTATTTACTACTATTTTGATTTTCACAAAAGCTTACCAGACCTTGTTCATTGGGACTTTGACTTCTGTATGCTTCTTCAATTCGATAGCCTTTTCCATCAGTTATCATATTCACTCTTGGTTTAGCATGATTAGAGAGAGGGTTGGCCCTTACATTAGGTCCAGGACCTTGCTCAATCTTGATCACTCCTTGTTTTAGTAAACCTTGCACATTTCTTTTAAATGAAGTGCAATTCTCAATGGAGTGCCTTGTGCTCCTATGTGGTATTCATAATAAGCGTTCTCATCATACCATTTAGGGTATGGTCGTGATCTTGGGTTCATGAATACTGGAGCCACTAGTTTGCCTACCAATAAGCGAGAGTAGATCTCTTTATACGAGTAAGGGAATGGTTCAAGGTGTTTCCTTTCTTAAGATGCTTGTTGGTTATTTAGAGCTCTCGCATTGTCCATATTACGGGGCTATGCATTATGGGCCACACTTTACATGGGATATGGTGCAAAGCTCCTTGCAAGAGCAAACTAGGTAACGTGGACTGGTTGCGACATTGATGAGTGAGGGGTAAGACTCGTATTCAACATGCTTGGGAAGTACATAGGCTATGCTGGATGCAAACTTTGATTAAACCTAGCATGATTCTCACCTATAACATTTACTTCCCTTTTCTTACTTTTATTTACTGTCTTTTTAACTGATCTAGATGTTTCTCTAACGGATATCATGTTGCTTTTGGTGGCATTCTCAATCATTTCACCTGATATGACCATATCGACAAAATTTTTCATTGCGCTTCCTATTAGCCTTTCATAGTAAACAGCTCGTAGGGTGTCAACAAACATAACTATCATTTCTTTTTTAGTTAAAGAAGGGTGAACTTCAGCTACCTTCTCCCTTCATCTCTGAACATACTATCTAAAACTCTCAGAAGATTTCTTCTCCATGTTCATGAGAGAAAGACGATTCAAAACCCAATTAGACACATGCTTACATTGTTCAAAGAATGTGCATGCCAAGTTTGCACATTTTTTAATTCTTACAGGATCAAGTCCTATATACCATCTGAGTGCTGCCTCAGTCAGACTATCCTAGAAGCAATGCATCAAACCCCACCATTTTACGATAGTATACACAAAGATGGGCAATAGGGTTAGTAGCCCTATTGTATTTTTCAAAATCGGGCAAACTTAACCAGGATGACGAAGCTCAAAACTACCCTTAATGACTTTGCATCTACGACTCCAAATTTGTTACTTCTTTCCATAGCTAGAAGATGCTTCTGTAATGAGTGATACTTGTCCAAGTTCTCATCATTTTTTGAAGGCCTCTTTGCCTTCTCTTACTCCATGGTGCTCATCAAGGTCCGAGACTACAGGCCTTAACGGTGAAGAGCCTAGCCTTGAAATCCTTAAATTAAGTTAGACACTGTCGTAGGATTGATTTAAATAAATTGCTGAGATGGCAGGATGTTCATTGTCGGAGGGTATTGCCCATATAATGCCTCTTCTAGAGCATTGGTGGCCTCATACCACCATTCAAATTGCTTTTAAGGTAGGCTAGTTTTTTCCCATCTCAACCACGCTCGTTTGCCATTTTTCCTTTAATGCATTGGATAGCAATTTGGTTAGCTCAGTGATCTGTGCTTGAAGTTCCTCATTCTTACAAAGTGCCTGCTTTTAGGACCCTCTATACATGAGTTCAAGTCTTTCAATATGGGCCTGGTGATCATTTTCCATCATTTTTTGAAGATTACGAGTGTTGTACCGATGGCGAAATGTAGATTCCATGTTTTGGATCACCTTTACGTTAAATTATTTTCGGATTAGGCCTTTAGGTTTGATGCAATGAGGATGAATGAATAAAAACCATGAAAGGATTAGTTTAATTATGCAAATACGAAAAAGACAATTGGGTAAAGGGACAGCTCACTAATAGCATCTTTCATTAAAGCAACAAAATGTCTTAATTACATATGATTACATTCGGAAATGCCTGACACAGTTACATTGCTTGATTACATGGTCCAAGAAATACAATAACTCTTGCTCGTGTGCTCCAATGGATAAGATATCATGTGTCTGGGACTGGGCTACATCCATCATGATCTCAACCTCCAACTGATCTGTCTGGATCTGCTTTGTGAGATGGCAATGATAGTCTTAATAGTTTTGGCATACATGATCAACCACTTAAAGTCATTCTTGCTCCCGGTGTTTAGAGGCTCTTACTAGTGTGTTCAACTTGGTCTTGGTGAGCTTGAAGAGAATGCTTTAAGTCTTAGATTCTGAGTGTCAAAACTTTATCTTTCACCTAGTTTGCTCTGAAATCCTAGACTCGAGCCACTAACCATTTATTCCTTCTTCAATAAGTTAATGCAAGAGCTTGGCCTCTAACAAGCTTCTCCCTATTAGCCTTAGCAGCTTCTCTCCGTTGGTGTAGTTCCTTCTCTAGAGCAGTAATTTATGTCCTCCAATCGACTGATAACTTTCCAAGCCTTTAGGACTTGCTTGCTTTGTTAAGGGCCACATAGTCTCTTTTCAAGCTCTCAAAATCCTTCTTGAGGTGGTTTTTTTCCTTGATAGCCCTGCTCATCTCACCATCCTTGAGGTAGAGATCCATTTTCAATTAACTATTTTTCTCTTTTAATCGAGTAATCTTCTTTGTAAGGTAAACTTCTCTTGTTCAAACTCTCGCTTGAGCAATTCAACCTTAGAGGGAAATTCATCAACTGACATTTGTAATGTCCTAATACCAGATAAGGGCACGGTGTCATTAATCCGATTGATCCTCTATTCATCATATCCTAGGGTCATACTACTCCATTTCCAATATCTTTCCATGTAATAGGTTTGTTTTCATGCTTGAAAGGCTAGCTGAACTTTTGCCTTGTAGTCGGGCTCACCATAATCGAAATCCCACAACTCTAAAATGAATTGATAGCACTGGAATTATTGAAGAACTAAAAGAGGGGCATAGCTAGTACTTCCCTATAATCCCATGAATGGTACATAGCTGTAATTTCTATATTAGTATAAGACCATTTATGGGAAAAACCAAGAAGCTTTCCGTGTTACCTTTTCCCCTTGAGGTTTCGAAATTTTTGGACCCACTACTTTTCACATTTGTCTTAAGGCCAGTCCTTCTCAAGTACCTTAGAGATAGGGCTGAAGCTAGGTAAAAAGTAGTGCGACATCATACTTTCTTTTGGGCTAAAGTGATTGACGAGTCAAATGTGAATGAGCGATACACATCCGATGAAATAGTTTATTCCCATTTTCTTACAAAAATTAAGAGCTCGAATAGTTTCGGTAAGGATGATCATTGCGAGATTAATGTTGCAGCAAAAGTAAGGAAAAACATCTGCTATCATAGCTTTAACATAGCCCAATGTCTTTGGGAATATAACTAGACCATATATTGCTTAAGCATAGATATCTTGGATTTTTTTATGTCAACGGTACTTGCCATTGCTTTTCTCAAACTAGCCCATGAGATGCATTCACTGTTCCCCTTTGTTTTGATATGACTCTCAATCCAAGACTCCATTGCCTCGAGGATTTGAGCCAATCTTTTCTTAAAGGTTGGAGGATTCAATGCTTTGCAGCATATCCTATCGACCTTTGCCCTTTTAATGTTGAGTAACGCAGTGTATTCATCAACTATGGGGACTAAGTCTTCATGATTAAAAGTGAAACACCGGTATGCTAGATTCCAAACCTGAAAGGCCGCTTGCAACAAACTAACATCCTAACAAACTTGAAGCAGAAAAGCGATATCTCTATATCTCTTAGTGAATGATTCCGTTCAGTACTATCCCAATTAGTCTATGATCCTCAGATCTTGCCAATCACTTTGACAGTATCCTATCTTGATCTTTTCATGCACTACTGAGGTATGCCTCGATTTTAAAACATCCCCATCTTCACGCTATCAGCACTCTGACCATGATCAAACTTCTTCAAAAGGTTTTAACTTTGAAGTGAACTGTTGCTCCATGACAAATGCCACTTGGTGAACACTGATCCACTAGAGCCAATTGCCTTATGATGACAGTAATTATGATGAAGTGATGTATGGTGAAAAAGAAAGCAAAAAGAGAATGAGTTAGTAACCAATACAAAATAATAGGCAAAAGGTAAAAAATGGAAGGAATCATAAAATTTGCCCCTAGAATAGGCGGTACAATGCCTAGGGGCAGATAAGATGATCATAAATGTTAAGGCATTGAACATGTAGCATACTAGCCTGTATTAGAATTGTCTCTTCATGAAGTAACATGATACCTTACAAGGATTAAGACTAACCATCTAAACGGTGTTGTTCGTTCATCACCACACATGCTAAGCCGTCGTTCAAGCAACATGATGCCCTATCTTGGTCAGATATGACTATTTCAAGATGTCATTAGAGGTAATGACATTCACTTATATTGACCCACTTATAAAAGAGGATTTGCCATCGAATGTCATGGCATATCCTAAAGGAATGATAATGAAAATAAAGGACAAATGCAGGTGACAATGTTGACATATCATTGCCCGCGTAACCAATGATATATGTGAGTAAAGGTAAGAAATGTTTCCCCAAGTGGCCCTAATCTTTAGGTTATTCTAGCAATATCTGGTATGGCTTGACATGGTTTAGTTCATAGGGTTCACTACATGAGTTTAAGTTGATGCCTAGTTTGATAGCTGAATCGCTCTTCCATCTGATAAGAATAGTTGAGGCATCCCGATCCTAGGCCCATCCTGGGTTTGGCAGAATTAGTTCGATCCAGTGGATGTATTTCCCTATGCAAGTGCGAAAGGGTACTCACGAGAGACATAGGTAGTTTACATCTCGGAAGGTCTTGCCATGCCTATGCAAAGGGTTACTCATAAAGGTGGATGGCTTGCTTCCTTCTAATAATTAGGATACTAAACACACCATGGTGTATGGTGGGAATCTAGTGCAAACGTAAGTGCACGATGTGTGGCAGGGAAACAATCAAACCTTTTTTTGCACTCCCAAATTACCATATTTATTCAAATCAATATTTATTTAGGCATGAATAATCCCTAACAATCATAAGACAAAAACATAAACAATAAAGATTAGTAGGCAAAAATAAAAGAAAATTATATCTAAATAATTATGTAGACCAAAAAAACAAGAACCGAGTGAGAAGTAACTAGTTATAGGCCTAACTCTATAAAATAGTCACCAGCAGAGTTGCCAAGCTGTCGCCATGGGCTAGGCCTTTAAAATTTTGGATGATCTAAAAGGCATGGCGTGCTCGACTTATGAATAAATGTTGGTTGGTTGTGGTCAAGCCTATGAGCAATCCTTTGATTGGGATTTGGATTAGGTGTGATGATATAAACAGGATAGGGACTGTCAGACAAGTCGTTCATCCAATTGGACGTGGATGGCCACCATGAAGTGGCCATAAACTTGGAGTCACACCGATCATTTTAGGCTAGGCAAGATTGGATGCCTATTGAAAACAATATTACAAGTTACAAAACTCAAAACATTGATTTCATAGTCTACGAAGTCCAAAGATTCATTGGTTAGGCTCAGGAGTTGGTTACGCGCAGGGAAGAACTAGCATCCCTATGATGCCCGAAATCAGTACATGCTAAACTATATCTCACTTTGGTCTCAGTTAAATCAGTTCCATTTGGTCTCTATTTAGATATATTCCTCTTTAATGCATGAAGTTTTACAAAATATGAATCGAGGGTTTTTTATTAAGAAGTATTAGATCACCTATGCACCTAAAAAATGTGAGGAACATAGGGATTTTTTATGAAAACGATGTCCGGATTAGATTTTAAAAATTGGATGTTTCGATTAGCACTGAAGAGATACCAACACAAAACATCGCCTCATAAATTTCGTCAAAAAATGAATTTTAAATATGAATGCACAATAACACAACAAAAGGAAGCAAGTTAGTGAGGTGAAAAGAAGGAAATATAATAATATCATAAACAAGCAATCATAAATAAAAGAACATAAAAAAAGAGTGGCGATCGAAATGTATCTCATAATTGCCTCGATTATTAAAGAATAACCCAGATGACAATTTTAGAGACCGGCCTGGATTTGGTGGTAATTTGAAGGATACAGACAATTTTTATCAAAATAGTTTGAGGCATCCGAAAGAGAGAAAATTTTAAGTTTTTAAGTTAAAGAGAGGTTGAAGCATCCCCTCGGAGGAGTGGGGTTGGAGTGTCCCCTAAAATAGTGTTATGAAAATAGTTAAGAATAAAGAAAAAAATTTTATTATATTTTTTAAAAAATAAGGTTGGAGATCCCCTCGAAGTAGTGGGATTGGAGTATCCCTAAAGTTAGGAAAACATTTAGGAATAAGAGAAAATTTAAACTTTGATTTAAAAATAGGGTTGGAGTATCCCCTTTGAGTAGTGGAGTTGGAGTATCTTTGCTTAGCAAAAATTTTAATATGGAATCCTAATTTTGTGTATTTTAACCTTGATCCAAGTCAAAAGGGGTTGGTGTTGTGAGGGGGACTAAACGAGTGCATTTTGAGACATCCGAACATCTAGATAAAAGGAAATTCGAAAATTAGGTTGAAAACAGGGGGCAGCATTATGTCATCTCCATTTCCAGATTTTTTTCGAGTGTATCCAAAGACTTCAAAGGGTAAATGAGGTACTTTTGGAAAGTGAACATAACAAGGTTTAATATAAAATTTTTCCAAAAATTTTAGAAAATCACTTTCTAAGCAGAATTAATTTTCGAAGTTAGGTTCGTCTCAGCTCTGGCAGCATGTAAAATTAAAAGGGCACGATGGATTTCAAAAAATCATTCTAAGCTTATATAGGATCATTAGATTATGGATAATACCTTTCCAAAAAGAGAATTTTGTGAACTTTTTGAGAAAAATATCTGAAAAAATCATCTAATAGGCCGAAATGGCCCAAATAGAATGTTGCACGTTGGTTGTAGGGGTTTTGGACAGCAAGGGTTTCAAAAATCATAACTCCCTCGTCTGAGATGATCAGAGGGCAAATAAGACACCGTTAGAAAGGTAATTCAATGCTCTTTAAAGGACAATTACTAGAAAAATCAAAGGAAATATTTTATGGCTCAAAAAAAATTTTCAAGTTTAGACTACAGTGCTGCCAGAGCAAAAATAGGGGGATTATTTGATATTTTGGGTTTTTTCAAAGATAGACTTAGGCCTAGGACGTCCGAACTCCGTGACAGAAAGTAACATGGGTTTCATAACTTCATTCCACAATCCCAGAGTAGTTTGGGATAATGGAACAACTCGTTGACCATGTCACCAAAATGAACATGAGACTCAAGATCAAGGTTTAATACTAAAAATGATTTCCTTTTTTATTTGAAAAATAAACATATTTCACCATGAAATCCAGAGCTGAAATGTTGATTTACCCCCAAGATTGGGAGACCAGTTTAATGAAAGCATTAAGTCCATGCTATTCTTCATCTATTGGAGGTAGCATGAACTTAACTTGGGGATTTTTCTAAAAATCAATTTATAAGAGACAAGCAAACATTTTAATGGAGATATCATGAACAAAATATAGCAAATACGAAGACAAACATAGATTAAACATGCAAATAGGAAAAGATGACATTTTATGGAAATGGGTGACATAGATGCAAGAAGATGATAAATAGGGTGCATGGAGATGATATAAAATAGTGGATGTTGGAGTTGTCAAGATAGCATTTTATTTCATGAGCCTTCTTAAACACAAGAAAAATATTTGAACATACTAAGACACATTAAGGTGACCATTTAAATGTGAAACGAATATGTGAATATGGAAGGAACATGGCAAAAGATACATGAAAAAAGGCTGTATGATGATGAAAATGAAGCATGGTGAGTTTATATATCTAACAACAACAAGGTGTCAAGAGGGACATCAAGATCCTAGGATTACCACAACCAAGGCAACAAAGATGCATAGGAGTATTAAAAGGGTCATGGCAGCATGAAGGGTTCACTAAAATGAAATGGATGATCAAAACAGAAAATTTATGGAACAAGGTAAAAATATACTAGCAAAAGCTTGAACTTTCCTCTTTTTTTAAAGGAATGACTTTAAGCTCAATTCTTTCCCTCTATTTGCTATTGTTTAGCAAGAAAAAGGTGAAAGAAAGGAGCTTTCCGGTAATGTAGTTGCTGATGGGGTGTTTTAAGGGTGAAAATATGTGAAAGGTTCAATTTTTGAAGATGTTCTGGTGGTGGTTTTAGAGAGCTACGGGAATAAAGGTTGGTTGAGGGTGAAAGGCAATGGAATAGTGTTTTGGTGAGTTTTTTAAACTAAAGTGGCTGGAGGATTTATGGGGATGGATGAGGAGCTTTTCTAGGATTGCTGGAGAGCTTCTTTGATAGCTGAGAGAGTTTTTTTCTGAGATATCTGGTAGTTTTTTTTTCATTCAATGTTTAGCCCCCCTTTCAGAAGACAATGCAAAAGGCATTTTTTATTTTTTCCCTTCTGCAGCAGAGGACATCTCTAGCTACCATGCTCAGTTGACTCTCTTCTTATTGGTTCTGCTATGCTGAGCAAGGCAAAAAGGCTGTGAAAGCCTGCAACTGGAGATATGCCTGCCACACCTTCTTCCACCCATATATCTTATGAAAGTGACTTTTGTAGTTAATTGTTTGGACTCTAAAAATTTGTTAGAATTCGCTAATGAACCCATAATTGAGGTTTGCAATGTTTTATGATAGTTCCTTGGTGCAAAAACATGTTTAAATTGGGTTTTCAAAAGCTAAAAAATGTCTTGAACTAGGCAAAAATGTCTTGGTTTATCAATACAAAACATGTTGTATTGATACACAAGGTACTTTTTACTTCTAAGTATCGATACAATGAGTTGTGTATCAATACTAAGAGCAAAAAATGTTTCCAGTCTCAACACAATGCTCGGCCATCATCCCCCATTTTTTATTTCTATTTTTTTGATTTTATCATCTTTTACCTAACTCCTAGGATGCCAAAAACTAATCCGGACAAAATGAGGTGTCTCAAGATACAAAGCATGTTGTATCAATACAAATGCAATTTTTAACTATGAGTATCAATACAATGAGGTATGTATTGATACTAAGAGCAAACAAATATTTCTAGTCTCAAGACTTAGAGGCCTGTATCGATACTCCATGGATATATGTCGATACTCATGCTCGTGTATTGATACATTTTGCCAAAAATCACACCTTGAGCTATTTCCAAGGTCTGTCTTGATACAATAATGTTGAGTATTGATGCCCCACCTTAGGTATCGATACCAAATCCCCTTATATCGATACTACATGTGAAAATTCAAGTTTTTCGCACCATAAAGGCCTTGTATCAATACTTATGCCCTAATATAACTTGTACGTACTTGTGGCTTCCCAATTTAACTCAACTTGATCACAAATAATGGGAAATTGATTTGCATATTCATTTGAATAACCTTGGTGACACCATGAAAAATAGCCTTTAATGCCCTATTTTTACATTTTCTTTAATACGACCTATAAGTATTTTAGACCTTCCCAAAAAATTTTTTCACTTGGCATCATGTCGCCTAAAATAGTGCCTAGCGACATGATGCCCAGCAGTCATCCCCCAGCTTTTATTTTTATTTTTTGATTTTACCATCTTTTACCCAACTCCTAGGATGCCAAAAACTGGTCCAGACAAAATAAGGTGTCTACACTGCTCATTGGGATACATGATATTGATGGTTTGGTAAGAAATGCTTTTTTTTTCACCATTGTTGTTAGAATCAAAGTTTGTCCATTGAATGAGACAAACTTGGTTTCTCATAATAATCTCCATTCTTTTTCCTAATTTGGCACTATGAACGGTTCTCTTTATTGAAACACACGATACTGATGCTTTGCTTTGGCAAGGAAAGCTTTATTTTTTCACTATTTTCCTTAAAGTCAAAATTCATCCATCGAATGAGACAAACTTTGATTCCGATAATGTTCTCCATTCTTTTCATAATTAGGCACTATAAACATAGACTCCTTATTAGGTACACGATATAGATGCTTTGGCTTGGCTAGAAAAGCTTTTCTATCCCCTATTTTTTTAGAGTCAAAGTTTATCCATCGAATTAGACAAACTTTGATTCTCATAATATTCTCCATTTCTTTCAAGCTTAGGCACTATAAACACATTTTGCTCATTAGTATCAACATAGCACGGATACGAATACTGACCAGCCCAACTTAAAATGGCGAATGTACCCATTGCTTCTATATAAATATCTATATATAATTATTTCCTTTTATTTCTAAGGGCCTATATCATGATTATTATACTTTATTTTTTGTACCTAGGGACTAAGTTGTTGAGATGAATTGCTCACCCGACTTTTCTGAATAGTCGTTACGAAATGACTATTTTTTGGAGTTGCCACCAATCTATTTTGGCCAGGTAAGATTGGACACTTGTCAGAGTTTATATTTTAAGGATTACGAAACCCATAAAAACAAACTTCGAGGTCTGGCTCATACCAGAGATTGCTTGAAAGGGTCTGAAAATCGATTACAATCACAAGTAAGGATCAACCTTCCCGTGATGCCCAATAATCGGTACCTTATTAATCAATGTGTTAAAACAAATTAGATTTTTGTTCGGTTTCAATATTTGATATTTAATTATAATTCTCGTAATATTTTATTAAACAAATTTATTATTTCGAGGAAAGTTGGGTTTTATTACATTTTGAAATCACAAAATTATTCATACCCTCTTGGGGAACCAAGTGGACATGAATTCTCTATCATATCCCGCTGGAGAACCATGCGAAATATGAAAGGTTTTAATTTTTTTTAATAAAAAAATCTGGACTTCTTATTTGAAAAGGGTATCTCGCTATTAAAATAATCCGTAAAATTTCTCACATATTATGGTAGGAATCTTACGTATTAATTTAATTAGGAGACATTGCCTTATTTATAAAAAAAATTATTATTAAAAATGCAGACTTTATGACCTAGAAATGACCTAATATGATGAACTTATTCTTAATATGTACTTTTGACATGAAAGTATCTTTGTAATCACATAGGACTTGGTTCTAATGTAAAATTACCAAAATGCCTTTAGGGTATATCTTCGACATGAAAGTATCCTAGTAACCTTAAATGACATGAAAATGATTATGGAAGGTTGAACCTATCTTAAATGCACATCTTTAGCATAAAAGCACCCTGATGACTACTTAAGACTCAATTCTAGCAAAATTACCAAAAGGCCACTAAGGCATACTTTCGAGGTGAAAGTATCACATTAATCCTGATCTTTGGCATAAAAGCGTCCCGATGACTACCTAGGACCTGCTTCTAGCAAAATTATCAAAATGCCTCTAGGGTATACCCTCGACGTGAAAGTATCCCGTTAGCATTATAGGACAAGAAAATGACCTCGAAAAACTAATCCAATCCTAAATATTACCTTTTGCGTAAAAGCATCTCGATAAGCAAAATAACTAAAATGCCCCTAGGGTATACCTTCTACATGGAAATATCCCAGCAACCCTAATGGACCTTAAAATGACCTTAGAAGGCTAAACAAATCCTAAAATGTTCACCCTCGGCATAAAAGCGTCAGAATGAGTAAAATTAGCAAAATGCCCCTAGGATATACCTTCGACATGGAAGTATCCCGGCAACCCTAATGGACCTTCAAATGACCTTAAACAACTAATCCATTCCTCAATATTCACCTTTGGGGTAAAAGTGTCTCGATGAGCATAATTACCAAAATGGCCCTAAGGTATACTTCCAACATGAAAGTATCCCACTAACCCTAATAGACCTTAAAATGACCTTAGAAGGCTAAACCAATACTAAAATTTCACCTTTCGCACAAAAACATCCCAGTGAGCAAAATTACCAAAATACTCCTAAGGTATACCTTTGACGTGAAAGTATCCAGATAACCCTAATGGACACTAAAATGACAAGAAATGGATAAATTTACCCTAAATGGGGAAACTAAAATTCAAAATTTAACTTAAAATGCAAAATTACAATTAAGCCCATAAATTTTTTAAAATTCCATTTTGTACCTGATAGAAAACCAAGAGAATACGAAAAGTTTGAAAACTTTCTATAACCCTACGGAAGGCTATAGGAATAATAGAAAAATTTTTAAATGATAATTTTAATCGTTTTGCCCTTAAAGGTCTAAATTTGCTAATTAACCCTTAAACTTTTAAAATTTGATTTTAATCCTTATATGATAAAATAACCTAAAATCATAAAAAAATATGAAATTATATATAAAAATTACTGCAAACATACCAACAAGAATTCAGCCAAATACCTTGGCCTTAAAACAAAATTTTTCCATATTTTGCAAAATAACCCCTAAACTTTATAAAATCGCATTTTGACCCCTATATGAAGAAATATCACAAAACACTACAACAAATCATTAAATCAGCAAAAAATTAACATAAGAATCATAACAAGAATATACATGAGGGTTTAGCCAAGTACCTTTAGCCATAAAGCCTGAATTTTAATTTTTACAATTTAGCCCTTAAACTTCCTAAAATTGCAAAATGACCCCATAGTGCTAAAAATGCCTAAATCACATTAGCAAACACATAAATCAAATCTCCTAAGGTTTATAAGGCTCTCGGCTAAGCCACAAATAGCCTAAAAAATTTTCACAAATTTTGCAATTTAGTCCATAAGTTCACAAATGTTACTAAATAACCTAAAAACCCTAAAATTAAAAGAAAATAAGCACAAAATCATCATTATCAAACCCAAACACATTCGGCCAAGGTGAAAAAGCATAGGATTTATGCATGATTTGATAAAAGAAATCATGAAAATAACATAAATAACCATTATTGAGCTTAAACAAACATAAAATTATAAAATAAGCACAAAACAAAATCAATCAAAATACTAATTATCAAAATAACACTAAAGAAATAATGAAATTTAAATATAATTACAACAAAATCAGGTTCACAACAGTAAAATACCATTTTATAAAAAAAGTGCTAGAAAAATAAAATAAAAAAAATCACCATATTTATCCTTTTCAACATGGATGGAAATCCATGAGCTTTAATATGGATTTAACTCATAAATAAGATGAAAAAAAAAGAATCAAATGAAGAAGAATAAGAAGAATGGTGTATTTACCTTATAAAAAACTAGAAAACTAGTATGTTTGTTTTTTTATTCTTATTTTTTGTGTTTTCCTTTCAAAATGTCTAAAAATCTCCATTAAACACAAGCCACCTCTATCTATAAAGGTGGAGGACGACTACATGGTTGGAAAAATACCATTGGCCAAAAGCTCCCTAGAAATTTCTAGGAAATTTCTTTTTTTTATTTTATTTTTTGATTAATTTGATTTTTTTTATGGATTTGATTTAAATTAATTTTTTTGTCTTTTAGTGGATGACAAAGTCTAGAGAATTTTGAAAGATATTTATATAATCTGCAAAATTATACCATAAATATTAATTAGAATAATTAAATTGTAAAAATTATATAAATTTGAAAAAAAATTTCATATGACTAATTTAATTTAATCTAATAATAAAACAACTTTTTTTAATTTACAGAAAAATATTAAAAGTGACAAACTCGTAAAATTTTACGAGAAAAAATCTTACCAGGAAAAATTATTTTATGTAAAAAATGTAAAACTCATAAAATAAATTAAAATTTTCAAAACTGATTTACTAGGATTTAAACAATAATATTTGAAGAATTTTAAAAATTATAAACTCAAAAAAATCTTACCAAAAAAATTTACGAGTAGAAAGCTCTATATCTCGATAACAGAAAAAATTCTAAAACTCATAAAATAAATTGAATTTTTCAAAACTGATTCAATATGAATTAAATAATAATATTTAAAGAAATTTAAAAATTAGAAACCTAAAAAAATCTCACCGAAAAAATTTACGAAGTATAAAACCTGTATCTTAGAAACAAAAAAAATCATAAAACTCATAAAATAAATTGAATTTTTCCAAACTGATTTAATGTGGATTAAAAAATAATATTTAAAGAATTTTAAAAATTATAAGCTAAGAAAAATCTTTCCAAAAAATTATAGAGTAGAAAACTTCATATTTTGGAAACTGAAAAATTTCAGAAGAACAATGCAAAACTGATAAAATAAAAGAAATTTTCCTAAACTGATTTAATATGAATTAAATAATAATATTTGAGGAATTTTAAAAAATATATACACTTAGAAAAATCTTTCTGAAAAAATTCATGGAGTAGAAAACTCCGTATTTCGGAAATAGGAAATATTCTAAATTCATAACATAAATGAATTTTAAAAAACTGATTTAATGGTAGTTGAATGTGAATATTTAAAAAAATTTTAAATTTAAAACTTGAGAAAATTACACCAAAACTTTTACAGATAACGAAAAGTTCATATTCTAGTGCCAAGAAAATTTCTAAAAAATACAATAAGAATTATATAAAATGAATTAAATAAAACATATTATTCAAAATATTAATTTATAAAATGATAAAGATGAAAATCTAAAATTTAAAACTCGAAATAATTTTATTAGAAAAAATTTCACGAATACAATACTCATGATGCTGTGAAAAGAATTCAAAATTAATTACAAAAATGAGCGAATTGACAGCTTGTGGTATAAAATGCCAACACAAATTTTTCATTGAATATTCGAATTTTTTGGAAGGCAGATAAGCATAAAATACCACACAGGTATTGGAAAAATATATGAAGGTCAATTTCCTAAATTTACCAAAAAATTCTCAAAAAATTCCTAAAAATTGGAAATTTGACATGATATCATTCGTAGAAACAGATTTTCAAAGAAATAATTAAATAATAATTTTTTCTTAAATATTCATTTTGTGTAGACAAAATTAGAGATTAAAATATATTTTTTTGGTTACATGAACTTACGACTGTTTAAATTATGACTAAAAAGGTCTTAAAAATGTCTTGTTCATCTTAAAAAGATTGTTCCTAATGAGGATGGCCATTAAGTTCTTAGTCTTCGATATTCAGGATTATCAGAATAGAGACTCGGATGAAATTAGATGTTTACAATTGAGATACATGATATTGATGCTTCGGGTTGGCAAGAAATACTTTTGTTTCCATCTTTTTCCCTAGAGCCAAAGTTCATCCGTCGAATACGACAAACATGGATTCTTATAATAATCTCCATTCTTTTTAGGATTAGGCACTATAAATAGTTATCCTTATTTGGACACACGATATTGATGCTTTGGTTTGGCTAGAAAAGCTTTTCTTTCCATCATTTTCCTTAAAGTCAAAATTTGCCTATCGAATGAGACAAACTTGTATTCTCACAACAATCTCTATTCTTTTCAAGAATAGGCACTACAAACACGTTTTTCTTATTAGAATACGTAACATTGATACTTTGGTTGGTAAGACAATTTTTCTTTCAACCATTTTTCTTAGATTCAAAGTTCATTCGTCGAATGAGACAAACTTGAATTCTTGTAATAATCTCCATTTTTTTCATGATTAGGCATTATAAACAGTTATCCTTATTAGGATGCACAATATTGGTGCTTTGGCTTGGCAGGAAATGTTTTTCTTTCCACACTTTCCATAAAGATAAAGTTTATCTGTTGAATGAGACAAACTTGGATTCTCTTAATAATCTCCACTATTTTCATGATTAGCCTTGTAAACATGTTCTCCTTATCAAGATACATGATACTGATGCTTTGGTTTGGCAAGAAAAGCTTTTCTTTCTACCATTTTCTTTAAAGTCAAAGTTTATCCGTCAAATGAGACAAACTTGGATTCTCATAATAAACTCTATTATCTTCATGGTTATGCACTAAAAACATGTTATTCTTATCGGGATACACGATACTGATGTTTTTGCTTGGCAAGATTAGCTTTTTTTCTATTTTTTTCCTTAAAGGTTAAAATTCATTTATCGAATGAGATAAACTTGAATTCTCATTATAATCTTTGTTCCTTTTATGATTATGCACTAAAAACATATTTTCCTTGTCAGGACACATGATATTATGCTTTTTCAGGAAAGAAAAGCTTTTCTTTCTACTATTTTCCTTAGCGTTAAACTTCATCCGTTGAATATGACAAACAAGGATTCTCTTAGTATTCCCTATTCTTTCCATGATTATGCACTATAAACATATTTTGCTCATTTGGATGCATGATATTGATGCTTTGGTTTGGTAAGAAATGCTTTTCTTTCTGCGATTTTTGTTAGAATCAAAGTTCATCCATTGAATAAGATAAATTTGGGTTCTCGTAATAATCTCCATTCTTTTCCTAATTTGGCACTATGAATAGTTCTCCTTATTGAGACACATAATACTAATGCTTTGGTTTGGCAAGGAAAGCTTTTCATTCCACCATTTTCCTTAAAGTCAAAATTCTTCCATCGAATGAGATAAACTTCGATTCCCATAATTTCTCCATTCTTTTTATAGTTAGGCACTATAAACACAAACTCCTTGTTAGGATACACGATATGGATCCTTTGGCTTGGCTAGAAATGTTTTTCTGTCACCTATTGTTTCAAAGCCAAAGTTCATCCATCGAATTAGACAAACTTTGATTCTCATAATATTCTCCATTTCTTTCAAGCTTAGGCACTATAAACACATTTTGCTCATTGAGATACATGATATTGATGCTTTGGGTTGGCAAGAAATGCTTTTGTTTTCACCATTTTCCCTAGCACCAAAGTTCATCTGTCGAATGCAACAAACTTGGATTCTTGTAATAATCTCCATTCTTTTCAGGATTAGGCATTAAAAATAGTAATCCTTTTCCGGACACACGATATTGATGCTTTTGTTTGGCTGGAAATGCTTTTCCTTCCATCATTTTCCTTAGAGCTAAAGTTCACCTAACGAATGAGATAAACTTGTATTCTCATAACAATCTCCATTCTTTTGAAGAATAGGCACTGCAAACACATTTTTCTTATCAAGATACGCAACATTGATACTTTGGTTTGGTAAGAAAAAAGTTTTCTTTCAACCATTTTCCTTAGAGTCAAAATTCTTTTATCGAATGAGACAAACTTGAATTCTCATAATAATCTCCATTCTTTTCATGATTAGGCACTATAAACAGTTCTCCTTATTAGGATGCACGATATCGGTTCTTTGGCATGGCAGGAAATGTTTTTCTTTCTACACTTTCCTTAAAGACAAAATTTATCTGTTGAATGAAACAAACTTAGATTCTTACAATAATCTCCATTATTTTCATGATTAGGCCCTTTAAACATGTTTTCCTTATCAAGAAAAACTTTTCTCTCCATCATTTTCCTCAAAGTCAAAGTTTGTCCGTCAAATGAGACAAACTTGGATTCTCATAATAAACTGTATTCTCTTCATGGTTATGCACTAGAAACATGTTCTTCTTATCGAGATACATGATATTGATGTTTTGGCTTGGCAAGAAAAGCTTTTTTTCTATTTTCTCCTTAAAGGTTAAAGTTCATTTATCGAATGAGATAAACTTGAATTCTCATTATAATCTTTGTTCTTTTTATGAGTAGGCACTAAAAACATATATTCCTTGTCAGGACACATAATATTATGCTTTTCTAGGAAAGATAAGCTTTTTTTCTACTATTTTCCTTAAAGGTAAACTTCATCCATTGAATGTGACAAACAAGGATTCTCTTAGTATTCTCAATTCTTTCCATGATTATGCACTATAAACATATTTTGCTCATTGGAATACATGATATTGATGCTTTGGTTTGGTAAGAAATAATTTTTTTTCCACCATTTTTCTTAGAATCAAAGTCATCCATTGAATAAGACAAATTTGGGTTCTTGTAATAATCTCCATTCTTTTCCTAATTTGGCACTGTGAACACTTCTTATTGAGACACACGATATTGATGCTTTGGTTTGGCAAGGAAAGCTTTTCATTCCACCATTTTCCTTAAAGTTAAAATTATTCCATCGAATAAGACAAACTTTGATACCCATAATGTTCTCCATTCTTTTTATAGTTAGGCACTATAAACACAGACTCCTTGTTAGGATACATGATATGGATGCTTTGGCTCGGCTAGAAAAGTTTTTTTGTCTTCTATTTTTTCAGAGCCAAAGTTCATCTGTCGAATTAGACAAACTTTGATTCTCATAATATTCTCTATTTCTTTCAAGCTTAGGCATTATAAACACATTTTGCTCATTGAGATACATGATATTGATGCTTTGGGTTGGCAAGAAATGCTTTTGTTTCCACCATTTTCCCTAGCACCAAAGTTTATCCGTCAAATGCAACAAACTTGGATTCTTGTAATAATCTCCATTCTTTTCAGGATTAGGCATTAAAAATAGTAATCCTTTTCCGGACACACAATATTGATGCTTTGGTTTGGCTGGAAAAGCTTTTCCTTCCACCATTTTCCTTATAGTCAAAGTTCACTTAACGAATGACATAAACTTGTATTCTCATAACAATCTCCATTCTTTTCAAGAATAGGCATTACAAACACATTTTTCTTGTCAGGATACGTAACATCGATACTTTGGTTTAGTAAGAAGAAGTTTTCTTTCAACTATTTTCCTAGAGTTAAAGTTCATTTGTCGAATAAGACAAACTTAAATTCTCATAATAATCTCCATTCTTTTCATGATTAGGCACTATAAACAGTTCTCCTTATTAGGATGCACGATATTGTTGCTTTGGCATGGCAGGAAATGTTTTTCTTTCCACACTTTCCTTAATGACAAAGTTCATCCATTGAATGAGATAAACTTGGATTCTCTTAATAATCTCCATTATTTTCATGATTAGGCCCTTTAAACATGTTTTCCTTATCAAGATACATGATATTGATGCTTTGGTTTGGCAAGAAAAGCTTTTCTTTCCACCATTTTCCTCAAAGTCAAAGTTCATCCTTCAAATAAGACAAACTTGGGTTCTCATAATAACCTTTATTCTCTTCATGGTTATGCACTAAAAACATGTTCTTCTTATCCGGATACATGATACTGATGTTTTGGCTTGGCAAGAAAAGCTTTTTTTCTTTTTTTTTCCTTAAAGGTTAAAGGTCATTTATTGAATAAGATAAACTTGAATTCTCGTTATAATCTTTGTTCTTTTTATAATTAGGCACTAAAAACATATTTTCTTTATCGGGACACATAATATTACGTTTTTTTAGGAAAGAAAAGCTTTTCTTTATACTATTTTCCTTAGAGTTAAACTTTATCCGTTGAATATGACAAACATGGATTCTCTTAGTATTCTCGATTCTTTCAATGATTATGCGCTATAAACATATTTTGCTCATTGGGATACATGATATTAATGCTTTGGTTTGGTAAGAAAAACTTTTTTTCCACCATTTTTCTTAGAATCAAAGTTCATCCATTGAATGAGACAAATTTGGGTTCTCGTAATAATCTCCATTCTTTTCCTAATTTGGCACTATAAATAGTTTTCTTTATTGAGACATACAATATTGATGCTTTGGTTTTGCAAGGAAAGCTTTTCATTCCACCATTTTCCTTAAAGTCAAAATTCATCCATCGAATGAGACAAACTTCAATTCCCATAATGTTCTCTATTCTTTTTATAGTTAGGCACTATAAACACAAACTCCTTGTTATGAAACAAATATAGATGCTTTGGCTTGCCTAGAAAAGTTTTTCTATCCCCTATTTTTTTAAAGCCAAAGTTCATCTGTCGAATTAGACAAACTTTGATTCTCATAATTTTTTCCATTTCTTTCAAGCTTGGCACTATAAACACATTTGGCTCATTGGGATACATGATATTAATGTTTTGAGTTAACAAGAAATGCTTTTATTTCCACCATTTTCACTAGCACCAAAGCTCATCCATCGAATGTGATAAACTTGGATTCTTGTAATAATCTTCATTCTTTTCAGGATTAGGCACTAAAAATAGTTATCCTTATCCGGACACATAATATTGATGCTTTGTTTTGGCTAAAGAAGCTTTTCTTTCCACCATTTTCCTTAAAGTCAAAGTTAGCCTATTGAATGAGACAAACTTGTGTTCTTGTAACAATCTCCATTTTTTCAAGAATAGGCCCTACAAACACGTTTTTCTTATCAAGATACATAACATTAATACTTTGGTTTGGTAAGAAAAAACTTTTCTTTCAACCATTTTCCTTAGAGTCAAAGTACATTCGTTAAATGAGACAAACTTGAATTCTTGTAATAATCTCCGTTTTTTTCATGATTAGGCACCATAAATAGTTCTCCTTATTGGGATGCATGATATTGGTGCTTTGGCTTGGCAGGAAATGTTTTTCTTTCCACACTTTCCTTAAAGACAAAGTTCATCCATTGAAAAAAGCCAAACTTGGATTCTCTTAATAATTGCCATTATTTTCATGATTATGCCCTTTAAACATGTTCTCCTTATCAAGATACATGATATTGAAGCTTTGGTTTGGCAAGAAAAGCTTTTTTTTCCACCATTTTCCTTGAAGTCAAAGTCATCCATTGAATGAGAAAAACTTGGATTCTCATAATAAACTCTATTCTCTTCATGGTTATGTAGGAAAAACATGTTCTTCTTATTAGGATACATGATACTGATGTTTTGGTTTCACCAAAATAGCATTTCTTTCCACCATTTCTTTAAAGTCAAAGTTCATTCATTGAATAGGACACACTTGTATTCTTGTAATATTCTCCACTATTTTCATGATTAGGCACTATAAGCATATTCTACTCATTACGTGACACAATATTGGCCATTTGGCTTGGCAGGAAAAGCTTTTGTTTCCACCATATTCCTTAGATTCAAAGTTTATCCGTCAAATGGGACGAACTTGGATTCTCATAATACTCTCCATTCTTTTCATGATAGGGCATTATAAATAGTTGACCTTATCGGGATACATGATTTTGATAATTTTGCTTGGCAAGAAAAGCTTTTCTTTCTAGCTTTTTCCTTAGAGTCAAAGTTCATTCGTCGAATTAGATGAACTTTGATTCTCATAATAATCTTCTTTCCTTTCATTATTAGGCACTAAAAACACATTCTCCTTGTTGAGATACATGATGTTGATGCTTTGTTTAGGTAAGAAAAACTTTTTTTCCCACCATTCTCCCAAGAGTTAAGTTCATCCATAGAATGAGACAAACTTAGATTCTCATAATATTCTCCATTCTTTTCATAACTAGGCACTATAAACACATTCTTCTCATTGGGATACACGAAATTGATGCTTTGATCTATACCATTTTTCGTAGAATCAAAGTTCATCCGTTCAATGAGACAAACATTGGTTCTCATAATATTCTTTATTCTTTTCATGATTTGGCACTATGAACATTTCTTCATATTAGGATACACAATATTGATGCTTTGGTTGGGCAAGAAAAACTTTTCTTTCCACCTTTTCCTTAAAGTTAAAGTTCATCCATTAAATAAGACAAACTTGGATTCTCGTAATGTTCTCCATTTTTTTCATAATTGGGCACTATAAACATATTCTCCTCATTGGAATACCAATACTGATGCTTTGGTTTGATAATCAATGCTTTTCTTTGCACTAATTTCTTTTGAATCAAAGCGAATCTGTCAAATGAGACAAACTAGGATTCTCGTAAGAATCCTCAATTTTTTTTATGATTAGGCACTATAAACACATTCTCTTAATTAAGATACAGCATATTGATACTTGGGTTTGGCAAGAAAAGCTTTCTTTTTGCCAATTTTTTTAGAGTCAAAGTTTATTCATCAAATAAGTCAAACTTGGATTCTTATAATATTCCCTATTTTTCTAATGATTAGGCACTATAAACAAAGTCTCCTCATCGGGATACAAGATAGATGCATGATATTGGTAAGAAACATTTTTTTTCTGCCATTTGCCTTAGAATCAAAGTTCGTCCATTGAATAAGACAAACTCATGATTAGGCACTAAAATAGTTCTCCTAATCAGGATACAATATATTGATGCTTTAGCTTCGTAAGAAAAACTTTTCCTTCCATTATTTTACTTAGAGTCAAAATTTGTCCATCGAATTAGACAAACTTGGATTCTCATAATAATCTCCATTTTTTTCATGATTAGGCACTACAAACACATTCTCCTTAATGAGATACAAGATATTGATGCTTTAGTTCTGTAGGAAAAGATTTTATTTCCATCGTTTCCCTTATAGTCAAAGCTCATCCATCGAATGAGACAAACTTGGATTCTTGAAATAATCTCCATTCTTTTCATGATAGGTCTCTACAAAGATGTTCTCATTATCAAGATACACGATATTGATGCTTTAATTTGGTAAGTAAAGATTTTTTTCCTCTATTTTCTTTAGAGTCAAAGTTTATACGTCGAATGAGACAAACTTGGATTCTCATAATATTCTCTATTATATTCATGATTAGGCACTATAAACACAGTCTCTTCATTGAGATGAACAACATTGATGCTTTCGTTCAGCAAGAAAGGCTTTTTATTCCACTAGTTTCATTTGAGTCAAAGTTTATTCATTGAATGAGACAAAGTTAGATTCTTGTAATAATCCCGTTTCTTTTCATGATTAGGCTCTGTAAGTAGTTGTCCTTATTGGGATACATGATATTGATGCTTTGGTCATGAGAAAAGCTTTTTTGTCTACCATTATCCTTAGAGTCAAAATTTGTCCATCGAAAGAGACAAACTTGGATTCTCATAACTTTCTCCACCCTTTTCATGACAAGGCACTATAAATACATTTTGCATTTTGGGATACATGGCATTGATGCTTTGATTTGGCAAGGAAAGCTTTTGTTTCCACTATTTTTCTTAGAGCCAAGTGCGTCCGTCGAATGAGAAAACTTGGATTCTTGTAATAGTTTCTATTTTTTTTCATGATTTGGCATTATAAATAATTTTCCTTATTGGGATACACAATATTGATGCTTTGGTTTGGCAAGAAAAGCTTTTCTTTCCACCTTTTTCCTTAGAGTCAAAGCTTATCCATCAAATAAGATAAGGTTGGATTCTCGTAATAATCACCAATCTTTTCATGATTAGGTACTTTATTAAGATACATGTTACCAATGCATTGGTTTGGCAAGAAATGCTTTTCTTTCCATCATTTTTCTTAACGTCAAAGTTCGTACGTCAAATGAGATGAACTTGGATCCTCGTAATATTCTCCATTCTTTTCATGATTAGGCACAATAAATGCAATCTCCTCATTGGGATACACCATATTGATGCTTTGGTTTGGCAAGAAAAGCTTTTCTTTCTATCATTTTCCTTAGAGTCAAAATTCATTCATCGAATGAGACGAACTTGGATTCTTGCAATATTCTTCATTCTTTTCCTAATTAAGCACTATAAACACATTGTTTTTATTAGGATATGCAATATTGATGCTTTGGCTTGGCTAGAAAAGCTTTTTTTTGCCATTTTCCTAAGTGTCAAAGTTTGCTCATCAAATAGGACAAACTTGGATTCTCGTAATATTCTCCATTCTTTTCATGATTAGGCACTATAAACACATTCTCTTCCTTGCGATACGTGATATTGATGCTTTGGTTTGGTAGGAAATACTTTTTTTTCTAGCATTTTCCATAGAATCAAAGTTCATTCACTGAATGAGACAAACCTGGTTTCTTGCAATAATTACCACTCTTTTCATGATTAGACACCACAAACTATTCTCCTTATTGGGATACACAATATCAATGCTTTAGTTTGGCAAGAAAAACTTTACTTTCCACCATTTTCCTTAGAGTTAAAGTTCTTTTGCCAAATGAGACAAACTTAGATTCTCGTAATATTTCTCCATTCTTTTCATAGTTAGGCACTATAAAAGGTTCTTCTTATCGGGATACATGATATTAATGCTTTGGTTTGGCAAGAAAAGCTTTTCTTTTCACCTTTTTCTTTAGAGTCAATCTTCGTCCATCAAATAAGACAAGGTTGGATTCTCGTAATAATCTCCAATCATTTCATGATTAGGCACTTTATTAAGATACACGTTACTGATGCATTGGTTTGGCAAGATATGCTTTTCTTTCCATCATTTTTCTTAATGTCAAAGTTTGTAGGTCAAATGAGATAAACCTGAATCCTCGTATTATTCTCCATTCTTTTCATGGTTAGGCACAATAAATGCAGTATCCTCATTGGGATACACCATGTTGATGCTTTGATTTGGCAAGAAAAGCTTTTCTGTCTATCATTTTCCTTAGAGTCAGAATTCATTCGTCGAATGAGATGAACTTGGATTCTTGCAATATTCTTCATTCTTTTCTTGATTACGCACTATGAACACATTGTATGAGACATGATATTGATGCTTTGGCTTGGCTAGAAAAGTTTTTTTTTTTTTGCCATTTTCCTAAGTGTCAAAGTTTGCTCATCAAATAAGACAAACTTGGATTCTTGTAATATTCTTTATTCTTTTCATGATTAGGCGCTATAAACAAATTCTCTTCCTTAGGATACATGATATTAATGCTTTGGTTTAGTAGGAAACACTTTTCTTTCTAGCATTTTCCATAGAATCAAAGTTCATTCGCTGAATGAGACAAACCTGGTTTCTCACAATAATTACCATTCTTTTTATGATTAGACACCACAAACTATTCTCCTTATTAGGATACATAATGTCAATGCTTTAGTTTGGCAAGAAAAACTTTACTTTTCACCATTTTCCTTATAGTTAAAGCTTTTTCACCGAATAAGACAAACTTAGATTCTTGTAATATTTCTCCATTTTTTTCATGATTAGGCACTCTAAACACATTCCCATCATTGTGATATATGATATTGATGCTTTGGTTTGGTAAGAAATATTTTTCTTTCCACTATTTTCCTTAGAATCAAAGTTCATCTGTCGAATAAGATAAACTTGGATTCTTGTAACAATCTTCGTTCTTTTCATAATTAGGCACTATAAAAAGTTCTTATCAGGATACACTATATTGACGCTTTGGTTTGGCAAGAGAAGCTTTACTTTCCACCATTTTCCTTAGAGTTAATGTTCATCCATCAAATAAGACAAGGTTGGATTCTTGTAATAATCTCCAATCTTTTCATGATTAGGCACTTTATTAAGATACACGTTACCGGTGCATTGGTTTGGCAGGAAATGATTTTCTTTCCATCATTTTTCGTAATGTCAAAGTTCACACATCAAATGAGATAAACTTGGATCCTCATAATATTCTCCGTTCTTTTCATGATTAGGCACAATAAATGCAGTCTCCTCATTGGGATACACCATATTGATGCTTTCGTTTGGCAAGAAAAACTTTTCTTTCTATCATTTTCCTTAGAGTCAGAATTCATTTGTCAAATTAGACAAACTTGGATTCTTGCAATATTCTTCATTCTTTTCTTGATTAAGCACTATAAACACATTGTTTTTATTAGGATACACATTATTGGTGTTTTGGCTTGGCTAGAAAAGCTTTTTTTTTTCCATTTTCCTAAGTGTCAAAGTTTGCTCATCAAATAGGATAAACTTGAATTCTCGTAATATTCTCCATTCTTTTCATGATTAGGCGCTATAAACACATTCTCTTCCTTGGGATATGTGATATTGATGCTTTGGTTTGGTAGGAAACACTTTCCTTTCTAGCATTTTCCATAGAATCAAAGTTCATTCGCTGAATGAGACAAACTTATATTCTCATAATATTTCTCCATTCTTTTCATGATTAGGCACTATAAACACATTCCCATCATTGTGATATACAATATTGATGCTTTGGTTTGGTAAGAAATATTTTTCTTTCCACTATTTTCCTTAGAATCAAAGTTCATCTGTCGTATAAGATAAACTTGGATTCTGATAATAATCTCTGTTCTTTTCATAATTAGGCACTATAAAAGGTTCTTCTTATTGGGATACACTATATTGATGCTTTGATTTGGCAAGAGAAGCTTTACTTTCCACCATTTTCCTTAGAGTTAATGTTCATCCATCAAATAAGACAAGGTTGGATT
>JBBYHK010059043.1:0-47473 GCA_038382065.1 Adansonia grandidieri | reverse complement strand
AATAATAAAAAATTAAATTTATAATAAAATATATATTTTTATTAATAAAAAATTAAATTTTATAATTTATGAAATAAAAAAAAATTATATTATAATAATTAATAATATTAATTTTTAAAATATTTTAATAAAAAATAATTAAAAAATTAAAATAAAATAAAATAAAACATTTTCAACCGTCTTGACGTGGTGAGCTCACCCTATGGAAAACTCACCGCTTTCCCTAGAATTTTCCTTTCCAAAGTACTATATTCTAGCAAGGGTTTTATTCTGACATTTGGCAAATCATTATTTCCTTGGATTTAAACAGCGCTGCAAGCTTGACCTCGCACTATGATACTGGTTTGGACCAGTTCATTGTGGGCGGACCACGTTTCCTTGGCGCCACCCACCGGATTCCACCCATTATTATGATGGGCCAAGCCTTTTCTCCCTCCGAGTGGCAAATGCATTTTCACTGCAACTTAAAATCTATGAAAGCTAGATTTAAGATTTAGTTAAGATGATTTGTTCATAGAATGACTTGTAGTATTAATTTTTTTTTAAAATTGGAATTTTGACATTTATAATTTTTTTATTTGGAAGTTGTAATCTTTTTTATATGCTAATAAAATCTGTATCGATTTCATATGTTCTTTTAATCCATTGGATCCAATAAACAGGTCAAATTCCTAAGGTTACAAATCACCCTTTCATTTCAGCATGTAGCATCAATGCTTTTATCAAACGAGAAAGGTGAAAGTTCAGGTAAGTTCACTAGTAATCTTGATACTTCACCTATATCCTAAGTTTCAAATTATTCGATTCACATTTTCAACAAATTTGGGTTCCTATTCTTCCACATAGAAAAGTCAAGTTTGCTATGGATTGTAATGCTTACCCACTTGGACAAGATGAATGGAATCATAATCTCTATCTTGATCCTCTCTTTTTTCTCTCTCCATACATGAAAAAACCATCCACTACAAGACCGTTTATGTTGGTCACTAGGACTTTTAAGTTTTGAAAAACTTCAAAAAGCAAGACATAATTATTCCACCCAAGATGAGTGTTTGGTTGATTTGCACTAAACAACTTCAAAACCCCATTAATGGAATTGAAAAGGACCCAAAAGGTTCTGTAGGTTAAGCACAAGGGAATTTTTAGTGGGAGAATATGATGTGTTCACCCATCTTTAACAACCTAAAAAAGAATGCCTTTTTTTATTGGTTCCCTCTCTTATAGGTTGATCCTTATTGGGGTTTTGATTGATTCAACCATCGAATAATGACCCCTTAGCTTTACTTCCACTCCACTACCCCCTATCTAATACAAATCACACTACCAAATCTGTAAGTCTTAAAAGTAAACCCATGGGCAGGCTTTAATATTCCAAAATAAAGGGACATGCATTGTGGGAGGGTCATGATTCTAGATTGATAGTGCTCCTTCTCTCCCTTTATCTCTATCTCTTACAACTTAGTCTTTGGGAGTGGGACCATGTCATAAAAGGAAAATATGTTGTAAGGGGAGCAAAAGAAGCAAATATCAATTTTTAAGGTGAAGGACCGTATAGTGTGCCCCAATTAATAATATTTCACATTTAAACAATGAACATCCCAAAATATTAAAATATTAAAATATACTAAAAAGTAAAAGAAAGGTTAAGATTCACAACTAGGGCCCCATAGCTCTTAATTGGATCCACATTTCATGTTCAGCTTTGTGCATTCCATCCCCTTCAATGCCCCCACCCAACTGCATGGAATAAAGATAAATCCATTAATTGGACTGCTTTATGACACACCTTTCCATCTCTTTACACATCTGGGACCCATTCATTGTCTTGGACTGTGCCCCCTTCCCTAATCAAAGATTCACAGATTAAGGACAAAGACATGGGCCTAGATACTGGGATCCTCTATTTAGTATCAGATAATGGGTCCTAACGCTGAAAAAATACCAATACCAATACAAATAAATAAATGTGGTGGGGTTACTGTGTCATTTTCAATACTTGTCTGATATCATAGGGTTGGCAAAACATGTGGGATGATCTAATAGGTTGTCTTGATAGCCTGTTATGTTACTTTCGTCTTGATATCGCCATGTTGTCAAAAGGATCTTTGTGACAAAGTTCTCAAAGCATCCCATCACCTTTCCTGAAAGGAACAACACACCAATTTCTCTCTCCTACACTCCTAACCCTCCGTTCACATTGATTGAATTCATTCATGAATGGGTCCCGTCACTAAAACAATGAATGAATCTACTACTTTTTCTACATATATATGTTTGATTGATCAACTTTTCATACTTATCAAATTGTAATAAACTGATTAAGAAATTAAGCATAGCAAAAGAAAATGACAAAACTGCTTTTCTGTTGAGTGCGTCTTTTCATCAAAGAGACATGGTGCGTGGTGTATGGAGAGCTTTGAGTCTTTAAACTTTTTCTAATCTTAAATGTGTATTATGAATGAGGATAAAAAGAAAGTTTATGGGAGAAAGGAAAAGGCCCACATGACATGAAGATGTGATTCTATGACATTGAGGATATTTTATTTTATTTTTTATTTCACTTTGGTCAAGTGTGCCAAGAGTGCAAATGATGATAAAAAAAAAATAGATTCGATTTGTTGATTGGATTGGTTTAATTAAAAATTAAAAATTGTTTAATTCAATATATTTGATAAAATTGGATCTTATAAAAATAGCAACAACTGATTAAATCAATAAAAAAAAGATTATTATAAAATTGGATTATATATATTTTTATTTTCATAAGTAATGAAAATAAAACTTTTAATCTCTTAATTATGTATTAAAAATTATATCATTGAATTAAATACATAAATTTTATTAAATATTTAATATAATTAATATTTATTTAATATCAAAATCGTATATTTAATAATTAAAAATTTTTATCTAAAATCGATTAATTCAACCAATTAAATTAATGAAACCCAAAACCTAATATTTGATCGATTTAACTTTTGAAACAGTCTTTCCTTGGCAAGAATGCAAAGTAGTGTTATGATTTAGTTTATTCACATGTCTTTTTCTCAAGTGTAGACTGAAGTGGACATGGCGTGGTTGGCCTCCATTTTTCTTTAGATAGAAAAATAAATTCTTCTTCTCTTTTCTTTCTTTCTTCATTGAAGTGATATTACATAATAAAAGAATCAAAAGATGAGATTAGATGTATATTTATATCTTATACATTGTATAAATCAAGCAAAACACTCAATCGAGAAGTACACAATTAAATTATATTTGATGAGACACCCTTTTCACAACCTTAATAATATTTTTAATCATTGACAAAACTAAGTAACAATGACACCATGTAAAAATATTTGCATTAATTAATGGAATATTTCTTTTTATTAAATAATAATAATAATAATAATAATAATAATAAAGAAAGAGAATTTGTCAACTAGAAGCAATCGATGAGCTATCATCAAGGGGTTCGTCATGGGCGGCAAGTTGGTGCGCAATGAAACTAACAATTGCTTAATTAATCACAATTTTTAGTTAACTTCTCATTAAGTATAAAAATTTCTAAAACATTGTTTACAATTAAAGATTCTTTTTTTTTTTGTTGGGGGGGGGGGGTTGTAGTCCTTCTTGACGGATTATATCAAAGAGAAAAACAAAGGGGACAGTGAAAAATGCCTTGCTTAGAATATTGGAGTCATTGTTGGGAAAACCAAAGTTATCTAATTTGGCACATCCTTCCAATTGGCATTTTCCTAAAACAACAAGTTGGATTTTGTGAGTATATGAATTTTGTAATAAAGACCATATCATTAGGGAGCATTTTATTTATAATTTTCTTTACTACAATACTATAATTATTCTATTACAATTAAAAATTATGTAAGGGCTACTACTTATAAGTATGGGTTTCACATAATTTTTTAATGAACCTTAAGTAACTGTGAATGTTGATTGGTTAATTATAGTGAAATATATATTTTTATTAATAATTTACTGTAATTAATACTTATTTGCTATTAATATTATATATTTCATATTTAACTTATTTTTAATTGAAACATCTAATTCAACCAGTTTGATCAATTGAATCGATAATCAAAAGATTTCACCATTTGACCTTGTTGCTTTTATTCATTGCAAGTAAAGAGAGTGCAAAATTTTGAAATAAGTAAATTTATTTGATTAATTCATAGTTAAACTTTAAGTAAATGCACCTTCACCCGAAAAAAAAGGGAGGGAGAGATGAGATAAAATTTAGATTTAGATGTTGCAATGTTACCACTATGTAATATATATAAGTTTGCTATAAACTAGAAAACATCTTCCTTTATGTTTTGGATGGCCCAAATAACTCTCTTTAGCTTGATTTATGAGGTTTATTGTCGAAAAAATTGGCATGCTGCATTGTTCTAAGGAGAAGAATTAATCAACATAAAGGAAATTGAATAATTAATTACAAGAATTAGGTCAACTTTCTCTTTAAATTAATTAGGGCTAGGAAACGTCCATAGAGATTCATTACACCTTAATTTACGTGTAGAGGTATGTATTTAATGTTGTGTGCTAATCGCATTCAATGAAAGAGTTTTGCTAACGAACACTTTTAAATATTCTTTAAAATCAATTAATGTATTAGTTTATAATAATAGCACTATATTAATTGGATTGAATAACATTTTATTATTAAATAACTGACACGAGATCAAACTAACCAATCTCTAGGGACAATTTAAACAGAAAAAAAAAAACATAAATAAATTGTGGGAAACATTAACAAAAAAGAAAAGAAAAGAAAAGAATAATTTTTTTATTGAGTAAAATAAGAAGTTTGCTTTTTAAAGGAAGATGTTCACTTGCTTCTGATTCCATTCTTGGGAAAGAAATAGTGCTTTTAATTATTTAATTAAGAAAATATAATACATTGCATATTGTATTATATTAAGCCAAAGTGGTCATTATCAAAGTTATTTTTATGTGGAACAAACCGTTATAAAAAAACCTAAACATGATTTAAGTTATATATAAATTATTAAATTAATCTCAATCCCCATTTGTTTAACTAGATTTTAGATATGTATAAAGGAAGATTAATTCGACAAGAAATAAGAAAACAAAAGCAACTTGAAAATTGAGGATTCATGCGAATTCTTTTACTATTTTAAAACCGGTAGGATGTTCCTGATTTTTCTTTGTTTTTTATTTTTTTTCATTCATGCCGGTCATAGAGGGACAAAAGGTCGCTTAATGAAGTGGATCCCACAGAAAAGTATAAAATAAATAAATAAATAAATCTCCATCACGAGGAATGTAGGTTTATTACGACATCTATTAATATATATATATATATATTTTTTCAAAAATTAAAAAAAAAAAAAAAAACAAAGAATTGATTATAAAGAATTAGAATAATATTAAAAAAGAGTAGAAACTTAGAATTATTTGTATGTGCAACTTCGTAGGAAAGCAATTTTATTTGTTACTAAATTCTAAACACTTCCTCCATGACTTTTATAAAATAGTATTAAAAAAACGATGTTTGATCATAATTAATTTTAAATATATTATTCATTCATTTTTTAATTAATATTATCTACTCATCGTTTAAAACAATAATTTATAATAATCATTTTTATTATTTCTCTTAGGATATTATAATATTATTTACTTTAATATTATTTTTATAAATATTTTTTAAAAAACAACCCACACTAAAACGAGGCACCATTTTCAATTAATAAAGTAATAATAATCTCTCTTTTTCCTTAAAAATTTATTCCCTTACCTCGAAATAGAGGCCTAGCATTTGCATGTTGATGGGGATAGAATATATTAACATCAAAAGAAAAGCTTAGCAAATAATTAAAACAAGATAATTATATATTATTCTTAACGCAAGTCCATCGAAGCAACCTGCTTGTCACGTGGGATTGTAATTTAATGTTATAACACCCTTCAAGACGACAAATTAACGATGGTTGGCACACACAAAAAAATAAAATAAAATAAAGGCATATTATTTTAAAAAGGATTTTAATTGCTAGACTTAGATTTAAGTACTTGACTAATTGAATTTTTTACTGACAAATAAAGATTCTAATTCAATTTTTGGTGAATTTTAGGTGAAGAGACTATATGTATTTAATATTGAATCAAATGTTTACTTGAAATTACCATACATGCAAATAATCATAACAATGTTTCAATTGCAACAAACTTTTCTTAATTTTGTGAACTATAATTACGTGAATGGATGAGGTATTTAATAAATCGTTACAATAAATAAGGTTTTAGCGATATTTATTAATGACGTTTCATTAGAAAAATATAATTAATTTTAGTGACACCGAAAGCTTAACAACGTTTTAAATGACATCATCGATAAATTTTTTAGGCACTACATGATGATTATGCAATCATATCTTTTGTGGGTTAAATGAAATAATGTAGCATATGTTTGTCTCTTTAGACAGAATGAATGCCAAATATATATAAAATGAATGCCACATATATATACGTGTGTGTGTGTGTGTGTATAAAAGATGTTCCAAGTTACCAAAAGGAAGTAGCCAAAAAAGTTTGAAAGGAAAGACAACTAAGAAAGGGTGATCAATTGAATTGGCTAACCAATTTTTTATCATTAAGCCAGTTGGTGATATAGGCCACGGTCAGCAACATGTAAAGGGTAGTTATCAATTATGTCATGCAACTAATAAAGTCCATCATTTTGGAATATAAATCTCATACATTATCCGATTCTTGCTTCATCAAAATTTAACTCTTTAATTACAACATTTTCAACTTCTCATAAAATATTGTGAGAAAGTCTACTTGCTCGTTAAGTTTATTATTGACAATCAAATATATGTTTAAAGAAATTTAGGTCAAATTATATAATGTCACTTACGTTATCGAAAATTGAAAATAAGAACTCAATTCGTTACAATTTCAGATTACGAATTCCTTGGTTTGATTAGTTGAATTGGGCTAACCAGTAAGCTTCATGCATGTGCAATGAATCTGACCGTCGTAGTATTACAATTAATTAGGTAGTTTTGAAGGACAAGTGCCAACCGAGTGTGATGCTGCATGCGATTAGGCATTTTCTAAATAGATTTAGTAATTCGTGTAAGTCGTGTTTTATGTTTTTTTAGATTAGCTGTTTAAATATAAATATAATATAAATTATTAAATATTTTAAAATCTTAAATACGAATACGATTTATGTTTTAAACGTGTTACGTTTATTATCTTATTTTTATATTTATGAAAATTATCGTGTTCACATCATGCTTTTGTATTATGTTTTAAATTATCATATCTATCCTAATCACTCTATATGTAAAATTTAAAGCTACTAGATTATCCTCACATTGGCAGAAACTTATATTTGAATCAAACTTTCCAAAAGGAACAAATTAAGGAATATATTGAAACAGTCAAATTTGGAGCGCGGCATCAGTTTTAACTTCACGTTGAATTATGCTTCATTGCTAAGAGACAATGTCTCAACTACTCCATGCAACAATCTCATAAATGAAGCTTGCTTAATATATATATATATATATATATATATATATATATGAAGACTTGGACCATGGATACTCTTGGACCATGATTTGTTAAAATCCCTTACTGGAATTTCTATCGGAAAAAAAAAGTTTTGCAATTTTTCAAAGCTAAGTTTTCCCTTCAAAAATTATGGTATTTGGTCGTAAAATTTAGCTTGAAAATTTCCCTTCACCATTGCCAAATTTCTTTGTTTCAATATTAGTTGTCTGGCATTCTAGCTTTCTTTGTCATTCACCAAACGATAATAATAACAATAATAATAATCTCTTCTACTTTATTTTCAAATATCAAAATTAATTTTCTATAATATTAAGGGCAATTGGCACATATGCTTTCTTTTTCAGTACCTTATTGGACATGTTTCTAATTTGGTACTCTTTTCATCCTTACTACATTAACTTTTTTTTTTTCCATACTTTTATATAAATTTCGTCACGTAGAGACCTGCCTAACTTTGAAAGTTTCTCCTTAATTTCCTTTCGTAAATGTTGAAATTCCTAGCCATAGCAACTTATTTCCTACGTAAATTAAATTTATACTAAATTGATCGAAAATAAAAACATTAAAAATAAATTGACCAAAATTAATAACATGAAAGTCTAATTGATTCTAATAAAAAAAAAGAGCCAAAATGATTTAATTTAAAACCAGATTTATATTTATGACAAAAAACTAATAATTAGATACCTGCCTTCTTCAAGCTTATTTTTTATTTCTTATTTTAATTATATCTAGTCTTTTTTTTATGAAAAAGGTTAAATTTAGGCTAAAAATTGTCAATATTAAAATTTAAAATTTAAAATTTAGATTTATTAAATATTTTATCTTTTAACAATAATTTTGTAAGTTAACATTCAAGTTCAATCTATTACGTCTTTCTTTGACGAGAAGCTTTAACCATTAACTCTAGAAAGCAATTTTAATCAAATAAGTAACTTGGACGAAACTTGAAAAATGAGATAGTGAGGCCAAAAAACATGACAGAACCGGAAAAATTGAAAGAAACAAGCACAAGTGAAACAAGGATGACAAAAATTACACGTGTCAAAAAACGCAAAAGGGAGCCCACGAAGGGAAGGGGTTTTCTCATTTCGAAACAAATTAAGTCGTTTCACGTGGATTCCCCCATGAAAGGGGCTTTGTCATGATTCATAGGACATTTGAGCTCACGCAAACAGAAGTCCCACAATTAGCAGGTTATGCGCTACTTTTTCTGGTGTTCTTTTTTTATTATTATTATTATTTTTTTTTACTACTAGCTTTTTAGGTTAGCTCTCCATTTATCCCTCTTTCTTTATCTGATTTTGTCGGCTTTGCATCCTCCGAGATTAGGCCATCATAAGCTCTCCTCCATACCCAACAGAGCAAAAAAGAAAAAAATATTATATATTTAATATTTATCATCTGCCCTGCACAGGGCTGCAACCATAGAAAGAACAAAAGAAAGAAAGAAAGGCCAAAGTTTCAACGCAAGATCTTCTCTCATGCTCACGCCAACTCACGCCCCCCGCCCCCCGGGCCACCTATCCTGCACTTTTACTGCAGCTCCTCGGCTTGTTTACAAGGGTTTTGGATTCACCTCCCTTGGGCACTGCCCTTGTTTTTATGTAATTAACTAATTATTATGTAAAAAGGACAACTTTCATTTCTCAGATTGGTCCATAAACTTTAAAGATATGTTCCATTTACTGGGAAGATATAAGTAAAGAGATGATCATAGTCATTAATGATTTACATCTAAGTTAAAAAAAAAAGATTAAAAAAAAAACAAAGAGTAGTGGAGAATGAAGAAGACCAAGAAAAGGCAAAAAATAAATAAATAAATAAAGTTTGCACCTGGATCACGCATATAAAGTTGTCTGTAGATATGAATTTTTGATACGACGTGAACATCAAAGAAAAAAAAATATTAAAAGTAGGACATAAAAAAGGCACTGTTACATATATGTATTATTTTTTGTTCTGTACGTGTAGGATGACACATGGGGCGGGGCCTACTTTTAAGAAATTATCTGAGTCTCTTTCATATCTGACGTGTGGGCTGCTCCATTCCACTTTCCACGTTCTCTCACTTTAATGCACAAAACAAATTCATTCCTATGTATCTCACCCTCTAATTTAATTTTTCAGTAACTTAATTAACGTTAATAGCCATTTCATTTCTTTTATCCTTCCTTATTTTTTTTATATTTTTTGCAATATTTAACTAAATATCATTTAAGCTTTATAGATATATTATCCTCTTTAACTTTTGGTCAATAATTCAAATACAATTTGAAGAAGGGAAAAAATGGACAATTGGCTCCATTCTTCCCTTAAGTTAATTTAAGTTTGGAGATAATTCATCACTCAACTATCTGAACAACATTGCATTAAAATTGAAGTATCAAATTCTAATCTGAAACTCTTTATATTTTGATCATTAATCTTTTCTTTAACTTGTTGGTAAAGGAGTGTATTAGAATTTAAACAACATAATATTTAAACCCTATCCTATTAGTTTAAGCATTTAAAAATGGATGATCTAACTAGCTAATCTATATTTAACAGCAAATAAATACAATTAAAATTTCTTAATCAAATAATGACAACAGTAATAGAGCTATAGGAACCAAACCTCTCTTAGTTGGATAGAGAGATACATCCAACAACTAAGAAAGTACCGAGGAAAGCTAAGGCAACCTTAGCTAGCTAGTGGATAGTTTTAAATACCAGTCAATCAAAGGCCAGGGCTCAGCTGACAGACTTTTCTTCTAGTGCCAATTTAATCATGGGAAGGGAAAGACAACTAACACTTGGTTGCCTAAAAATGATAGCTTGCTCTAATTCCTTGGCTGTTGGGCACCAAGTTGAGAGTCCCATAATTACTTTTGCCTGTCTTTTGAAAATTCATTTTATTCAAAAGGAAATGACAAGTCAGGCCATCCCCCCTGCCCCAAAATAATTCAAGAAAGAGATAAAGAAGAGCATCCTTAAAAAAAATGTTTATAGTGTGATAATCTTTTGAAGAATTGCTTAATCATATAATTACATCATAAAAATCTTTGTGTTAGTGGGAGCTGAAAATAGTAAATGACATGACAATTGACAAGTGAATGGAAATATATTGTTTTGCCATCCTCCACTTTAATTATGTCTCTGCCTTTCACGCCTTATAAAATAAAGAAATTTGGACTAAAAAACAAAAGACATTATAAAAGGTCAAAAAAGAAAAGAGTAGGAAAAAGAATGAGGAAAAAAATTGGGGCCTTAATAATCATTTCTTTTCATCTAAATTTCAATTGAGGAGTAAGTACAAACTAAAATCATGGCTTTTACTTTTTGATTGAAAAGAAGACAACTTAATAGAAATGAATGATGATTGAAACTCTTTAAAAAATTATTTAAAAATATATTTATATGTATAGATGCTAAAGCCAAAACCATCATTCATTATTCCTAATAACATTTTCTTTTTTAATTACAATTATTAGAGTTAAAAGATCAAGACTTTATTGATAAAACTATAGCCTAAACCTTCAATAAAATCAATTTCTCAAGCACCTTTTGGCCATTGCCTTTGTATATCACGCTAAGTCAGTGTAGTAAAAAGCAAAAGACATGGAGAAAAATTTCAAATGACAAAATTTGCAAGAGGTTTTGTGATCAAATTAAAATATAATGAACTGAATTAAAATCCATGGGATAAAAAAAAAAAAAGTTACACAATCCTTTGTTTCTATTAGATGATTATTTAAAGACGCTTGGATTAAAGAGATTTGGTACAAATTGATGGGGGGAGTAACCCGACCATTGCCTTTTCCATGGAGGCAAAAAAGGGGTTGGGAATTTAAAACACTGGGAATTAAAAAGCGCAATAGCTCTGGTCAGTGGTCACCACCTCCAAAGGGGACCCTTTAAACTTCAAAACAATAAATAAAAAAGGGGAAAAGAACGAATCAATGAATGAAGCATGAAGGCCACCCCCTTTATAAAAAAAGAAAAAACCTACCTGCAAGAGCCTTAGACTCTTACAAACCTATTTTTTCTGTTGAAAAAAAAAAGGAAAAGAGAAATTCTTGTTGCAGAGAACAGAACGTGAATAATTGTCTGCACGAAGTAAATGAACAATACTGCTTTCACTTTGACAATTTTTGTTTAGCAAAAATTCATCAAAACCAAACGTTTCAGTCCTTCGCTGACGAATGAATTAAAAACAATTTCCATATCCCAAAAAAAAAAAAAAAAAAAACCAAAGAAAATTTCTCAGGCAGTTTCTCACCCAGTTGGCCTTCTTGGCTTCTTCCAATTATTAAGGTTGTCGGGTTAAATTGATATGATAAAGAATAAGATTAAAAAGATACTAATAATAAAAAATTTTCTGTGATCCATTTCTAAAAAGATATTTGCATTTCCATTTTTTTTTCTGTCTTGTTTCACTAAGAACTCTAAGAAAATTAAAAGAGAAAGAAAAATTTTCATGACATGTTAACATGAACACTGGCATTGGTAACAGAATCACAAACAGGGCAAGTGCCTACCAGGGTGGACCCACACATTGTACACAGACAAAGATGTCTGCATGGGAGCAACAGGACGCTTGACTCTTTCTCCCCACACTTTCTGCAATTCCTATTATTATTCCCAACCACCACCGCCTTATCCTGCGAACCACCACCAGCACTGCCTTGGGGTTGCGGTGGCACCACCTTGCGCCACCCTTCATCACTGCTGCCACAGCTAGACTCTGCATCATCTGCCAACGCTGCAGCGGCGCCTCCCCGGCTCATCACTTGGCGTTCATCGCTGACATGTGCCAGGACTTGTTCCAAATTTGTGCGTAGGGAATTGGCAGTCGCTTCATTTGTTTGTGCCAAGTCTCTCCACAGTTGGTTCTCCACGTATAGACTTTTAACCCTTTCTTGAAGAACCCAGTTTAGTTTCCCCATTCTTTGTATCTCTTCATCTTTTTCCTTCAGTTTCTTCATAACCGCTTCTTGGATTGCTGTAATCAACATTCTTGATTGCCTCTTTCTTTTCTCTTCAAGTTCCAACCTCACTTTTTCTGTCTGTAATTAATCCAAAGACATAATAAAAAAAAGTTTATATCAATAAATTGGCATGTTTAACCGAAACGAAAAAAGCTTTTTTTTTTAATTGAAACTGCCTGTACTAAGAAAAAGTGAGCTTTTATAAAGAACTTACATGTTCAGCAATGAAACGGTCAATTTCTTCTTGTTGCTGTTGGATCTGGAAGAAGACATCATCATCAAGAACTGAGGAAACACAGGAGAATTTGTTCTTTCGAGGGAGTGAGTATGAATCCAAGCCATTGGTGAATGAATCTCTAGGCCTTTTTCTTGGAGCTGAAACTGGGATATTCATATTGTGGGTAAGGCCACTATCAGCTTTGTTAATTGAAGTTTTGGCTGAAATATTTGGATCACAAACAAGAGATTGATATAATGGAAAAAGCTGTGAAGCTTCTTGCGTTGAATCAACCAACGGAACACAAGAATCCCTCTGGGCATTATATATATTGCCACTCACTTGATTTGTTTTAATAAAATCTCTGCTACAAAGAATAGAAAACATCGTGTTAATAAAAAAAAAGGAAAAAAGAGAAAGAAACAAACTTGAAAAGAATTAAAATCCATTTTTAATAAAGAAAGGGATATAGATGTTTCCAAGCACCTGTTGGTGACTAATTGAGGAGGGAAAAGATTCATATGCCGAGCTTCAATCGCCATTGGATAAAGCTGTTGGATCTTTTGTATTCTTTCCTTCAATATTTGCTTTGGTGTGTAGTTGCTCTTTGAGTTTGCTAAGAGAAGGAATGATATAGAAATATAGATACAAAGAGAAAGAGAGATATAAGGGGAGAGGGGGAAGAGAGAGATTTTGGCTTCTAAGAAGGACGGAACAAGGGAAAATAGAAGAGCATGCAAAATATATGTGTATTTATATAAAGAAGAAAAAATAGATGGAGGTGGCGACCAGGAAGGTCCTTCCTGAATGAAATGGGTTTGTTCAGGCCTTGCTTTTTAATAGAAAGAGAAAGTCAAAATAAAAAATAAAAAAAAAACTTTTTTTTTAATTTATAAATAAAAGGGATAAAAAGATGTAAGAGAGTGGGAATCAATTTATTGTACACAAATTTTCTTTGCCAATTAGCAAAACATGGGGTGGCAGATTCTGTTCCTCAGATTTGGTTACCATAAAAATTTACCCTTGCCTCTCTTTTTTTAACTTTAGTGGATTTTTTTTGTATTTTTAATTTATAGCTTTACTTTATTAAGTAGAATAAAAAATTAAAAGATAAAAAATAGAAATAGGAGAAATATGAAAATATAAGAAATATTTTTTTTCCAATATCAAGCTTAGTAAAAAGGATAAAAAAGAAAAAAATAATTATTTACTATTATATTTTTATAAATTAAGATAACATTTAAGAATAATAAAAAATTTTATAAATCCATATATTTGCCTTATATCTTTATCATTTTCTCTAATCTTATCATTATAATTTAAATTAATTTATTCAATGTATAAAAATAAAAAATAATTATCTTTGTTCTTTTTACTTTTATTTTTTATCAACTACACTTAAATTTTATTTTATTTTTCATTTTTTACCCATGCTATTCATCTTTCTATTTTTCTACACCATCTAATCCACCTAAATACTGCTACCATCCCTCAATTTATTTTATTTTTTTCTAATTTTCCACCCGGCTTTGTTGTCCCCATGTTTTTCTGGAGAAAAGAAGACTTATAAGGGCATTAAAGGAATTTCAGTATTCCCTTCTCAGTTTATTAAATGGGGGATTTAGTGTAACTGACACGAGGCGTATTTGCAACGTATCAGCTCCAGGAAGCTTCTAAGCTGCTTTATTATCTAAATTTATTATCCGTTTATTTATAAAATACATATGTTTTAATGTTGGAAAAAGTAAAACATTGACTATGAAGATAAATTATTAAGAATTTTTATCAAATAAGTTAGATTTAAGTTTTAAAATAATATATTATTAAAATTAAATTATATTAAATATAAAAATAAAATAATAATTTAAAATGTTTTGTTAAAAAATAATACATTCATTACAAAATTAAACTATTTAATTGAATTAAATATTTTTAAAATTTTATATCTTAAACTTGTTTGTTAATAATAATTACTGATTTTAAATTTACTTATTTCATATATTTATAATAATATCAATAAAATTTAAAATTTAAATTTAAAATTTTTTTTTTCTTGAACCCTTGTTTGTGCAAATAAAAATGGAAATATAAACAAGCGTGGTGAAGAAGCATCGTTCCGTTGCCGTTGTGAATTTGACCTCACAATGGACCCCACTACCTAATCGCACGTGCGATGTGTGGGATCCTTCGTTTTTAGCAGCAATAATTAACATACTAACAAATTTAAATAAAAAATATTTATTTTTAAAAAGTAAAAAAAAAAAAATTACTGTACTCTTCTTTCTCAAGTTGCTAGCCCACGTTTGTGGGGCCCCAATGACGGTTTTCCCTGTTTTGCTCCCTCTTTTCTTTCCTTCTTTAGTTGGCGTCTCTGTACGGACAATCTAGCATCTCTTGTCGGAAGCTGGGACCCCACTTAATTAATTTTATGTTATAGATTTACCAAGCATAGTTCCTCAAAATTAAATTTAAAAAAAAAAAAAGTTAAAATCTCAAGTATGTCGTCTTCAAAAATAAGGGCTTTTATTTCAAACAATCAGATAAATTTGTGTGATATATTAGGGGTTCAATTGGTTTGGCATGATATAGCTAGAGAAATAGTACTTTTATTTAATAAAGTGAAAACAAAATCGAAAATATGTAAAAATCTTGTGAACATTTCTCCGCCTAACACGATTAATCATTAAAATTAAGATTGCAATATTTAATACTTAGATTGCCGACAAATCAAACGCATGTTGCATGCAATTTTTTCAATGTTGAATGTGTAAGGGTTTTTTTTCTCATTTTTATTTTTATTCCATTTAATACGAGACAAAAAGAAAAAGAAAAGTTATTCTACCTAATTTTAGTATATGGATTCATTAATTTTCCAATGTAGCATGTGAGGGATCTCAATCTGTTTTAATGTTTTTTTTTTAACCTCAAATGAGTCCAACAAATTAACCAAGATTTGCTGGTAATCTATCATAGCATGCTTGAACTATAATTAGCTTACTGTTAATAATTATGGAAATAGATCACCGGCATTCTATACAGATTTCCTTTTTATTTGAAAAGAAATAATGGCATGTTTCACACATAAATTCATGAATTGGAATTGTTTGGAAGTTTAAAAAATTAATTTGGCGTTAGAAGTCAACAATTGATGAATTGAATACACACACACACACACACACACACACAGAGAGACACACACGCCTAATTTTGAGTTCTACCCCTAAAACTATGATTACTTCAGTTAAATTTATATGGAATATAAACAAGGCATAAATTACCCATTACCACAGAAAAAGAAAAATAGAAAAGAAATTCATATTTTGCAGCATATCTATCTCTAATGAAATCTTGATTGTGAAATTGCTATCAAATCATCAAATATTTGGTAATATTGATTCCCCAAAATAATTCAATCCAATGCTTATCCTATTTCCGTTTCATGGCATTTTTGGATGACAGACAAACCATTCATGGAATCAAGATAAGTGTGGCTGATGTGTATATGCACCATATACTTCCACATGCCTTTTATGTCCATAAATTTGTTCTTTATGAAAAAAAGGGAAATTTTTAAATGCTTTTTGAGTGTGAAAGTTGAGATAAGAGGTGGGTTACTGGGGGGTTGCGGATTCAGATATGGAATTTATTACGAAAACTATTTGCAAACAAAGACTTAATTATGAATTAACATGACTACACATTGCTTGTCACCTAATGTTTACTTCTTGTCCTTCTTGTTTGCTTTTTTGTTTTATGTGTACCATTTAATTAGTAGCTGAATGCATGTAGATAAGCATGGATAATGGTTTTTCTTGCTTTCAAAACAGCTCAAATTTGTCGGTGCTATACTAGGGCTTTCAATTATTTTATTTATTTATTTATTTTTGGTTCTGAGGAAGGTAACAAAATTATGAAAGGAGAATCTGCAACTTGCTCACTAAACCAGACTATTTTCATGAAAGGTTAACTAACACATGCATCGCATTGGGATTGGTGCTTTTGATACTTGTTGATCTTAGCTGACAGAACTACGTTTTGGCCATGATACTTTTTTCAGTCCTGGTTTCAGATTTTATTATTTTATTTATAAACCATCTCACAAGGAATTGGAATTCCTGTCTTTGCGACTTTGACTAAACCCCCCATTTTATTTTTTCGAATTTCCCTCTGTTTGCGGATACGTTGGGGACTTTCTTAGATGGCAATAGTTTCATTGGTCATACCCTTCACTTCTCAGTTCTCCATTTGCATCTTTCACAATTTAGGTAACTAAAACACCTCAAAGAAATTAAACACGAATATTGATATAAGATAACAGTTTTTAAAAGATTTTTATTTCCTTACTCTTTGCCTCTATCTACTTTAACTCAGATGAATAAAACATTATATAATTAAGTTCACTTGAATCTGCAACCTTGAAGAGTTTATCCATAGAGATACATAATAATCATGATCAAAGGCTTCGTTCTCAAAAAATTTAAAAATTTATATATTAAATAAAATTGAGCAAAAATAAAATTACTATTTATTTATTTATTTTTATATTTGTCTACAACTCAATTTTTTTATTATAATTTTAAAAAATTAAAATTGCATTATTATTTATTTTTTATTTTACGCATCACTGATTATTTATAAAGTTTTAAAACCAATTAATTAGTCATAAATATTAAGTCTGCAAATCATGTGAACTTAGAATTACCTTTTTAAAATCAATTAATTTAACTTTCTCTTCAAGACTTTAGTCAAGTAAATAAAAAGTCAAAAATTCTTTATCGCCTGCTGCTCAGCTTGGTTTGCTGATACTCCTTCAGCTCATATTCTTCTATTCTTTTGCTTTAAAATTCAGTAACTTGACTCTTGCAAAAAGGCTTCAAAATCTCCTCTTACAAGTAGGTAAATGTAACTTTTACCTTCAAATTTTTGTTAATAATTTATTGTAAGATGACTTGCTATCTAGAATGAACTTTTTTAATTATATTTTATATTATTAAAATATAGTGGCATACTTAGAATGAAAAATTATATATAAATTTGAATTTTTAATTAGCTCCCAAAACTAAATGCCAAGATCTGACATTGCTATCCAGCATGTATATCATTTAAGCTAATACTCAATTAACAAAAGAAATTGTTAAATATATACACTATATATTACAAAAAATGAAAAAAAAAAAAAAGACAAGTCAAATTATTCATGAATCTAAATCCCTTCAGCAACCAAATTGTGGTCTCCATGTTCCTTTCTTTCCCACAATAAATTGAAATAATGATGGCCAAAATTTGCAACCACTATGAGAGGCTATTGACCAAAATTAAATGAATGGGATAGAGCAGTCACCCCCACCAATGTCCTAGACTATCTAATATTACCTAGCATATACGCACATTGAAAAGTAAAAGGATTTTTTGTTTTTTAAAATAAAAGAAATAGAAAAATAAATAATCAAAGAAAAAGAAAAAGGGTTTGCCACCACCAAGAAAGAGAGATTGCAAATAAATGTGGACAGAGCATGGATTCCCACATCACACCAATCCACCCTCCCGTCCTCATCTTTCTGTATTTGTTTCCCCCCCCCCCCCCTTTTTTCCTTGTTCATCTAACTCTATTATTGTTTTGCTGCCATCATTTCCCAATAGGGTTTTTCACTTTAACCGCCTCAAAAGATAACAAAAAGTATCCCAAGAAAAAAAAAAGCAATGAAATATATATCAAACCACACAAACAAAGCAAAGCAAAGCACAATTGTAGATACAAGAGATGATCACCAAAATTCATGATTTGTCCTATCCTATCTAATGTTTATGAATTGAACATTGTGCTGTTAAGAAATCAACCTACTAATATCTATATAAATAATCCTGTTAATCGATGTTTATAGGTATTTATTAAAATTAATGTTCATACGATTAGTAATTAGATAAGACGGTCAAATCTGTTCTAGAATTTAGAAACTTATTACTCTAAATTTCCTTTCATAAAAGTATTGCAAATATTTGCATTACCTAAACAAGTGCCAAGTTCATGTGGAATATTATAAATTTATTCGGCAACTAAATTATAAAATGTAGATTTCTTCCTAGAAGTTTCAATTGGGATTCCTAGAAATCCCAGACTTTCCACTTTAAAAAAGTAGAGTTTCAAGTAGGGCTGTAGCAACAAAGGTCACACACCAGCCAACCACTATTTATTTACTTTCTATTTTATATCTTCAAAGGTAGGTTTTATATGCCAACCACTGGGAGATACCCGTGATGATTCAAAAAGCTCTCAAGTGTGGGAGCCACCGATTGGGAAAAATTGGTCTACGTTCTCCACCCTTGTTGATATTGGATTTATTTATTTTAATTTTATGATAGAATTACAGATATTTTACATTCTGTCATGAAATAAATTCTAATATGATTATTTTAAGGTTAGATTTTTTCATCTTATATATTTAAAATGTTACTGTCCAAATACTTTTCACAAGTATTAAGCCTTAACTGACAAAAAAAAAAAAAAACTCCTTACAGATTTTTCTTCTTCTCCTTAGTCCCTACAATCCTCATTTTCTATTGAAAAATGTAATCATGACCAATCTCTTTAGTACAAGTATGTAGGACAGCCTCTTGAAGCCGGTGGCTAAATGAGTAGTAAATTAAAAAAAAAAAAAAATACTGATAAAGTGCTTATGCTTTTCTAGTAAGGCAGAAAAGAGGGCTAAAATGGGTCCCTCCAAAAACCATTTTTTTTTTTTTTGAAATCACAAAACCTTACTTTAAGGACATGTGCAATTGAGTTGTGATCAGTGAACTAATATGCCAAATTAGAGCAAAATTAGGGCTTTCATTCGAGACCAAATGATTTGGCACCACTTTAGCATATTAATAACTTTTTCAAATGCAAATTTTAACCTAAAAAAGATCAAGTGGTAATTGGTTTCACACGAAATTTCCGTTGCCATCTGCTTAATTATTTACAATTTATGTTGTTGATTAGTGCAAAAACTTACCTTTAAATTAATCAACTTTCGTTTTTCCCACAGAACATGAGTATCCAAGAGAGATCATGCATCTTATGATGTAATCGATTAAGTTTTCTTTTCTGTCATCCACCTTCTATAAGATTTATATTATGTTTCAAGATATCAAAGTTTTGGTTTCCAGGAAACAATGAAAACCCATTTGTGGGGACAAAGTTCTTTGAATGTTGGTGCAATTTGTGACAATGAGTTTTGTCAACATGTTTGTTTATAGTTTACTTTGAATTAATAATTTTAAAGGTGAAAGCGAAACAATTAATGCCATTTTTGCAATTGTTTTCATTTTTCTCTCGATTTGAGGGCAAAAGAGGCCGTTATTGGTAGGACTTTATTGAGTTTAGAACCTATTTAACTCTCAACCTTGCTCAAACCTAAAAAAGTAGATTCTTTTTTTAAATCATTAATTTTGCTGGCGGTCCAATATCTCATAATGTGTGAATATTTAATTTCCATTGATTTAATCAGTTATCTTTGACAATCAGTTTCAGTGCTGTCCCTTCTAGGAAACAGCCAGAATTTAGTTCTTCATTATTCAACACTAAGTACATATTAACTTATTTGGATTTTATTGCTTATTCAAAAGGTAATCTAGAAATGGTGGCGAAAGTAAATACTTCTTCAACCAAAACAATTAAAAAAAAAAAATCAATTCAGCAACTAGATAGTTGTGCCATCCACTTCTTGCAAGTCCTAAAAGTTGATTTTTTTACAAGTATATTAACCTATCTAATACGAAAAAAATTCACCTTATATAGATAATCCTCGTTACTTTTGTATTATCTTTGAATAAATATTTCTTTTAAATAGATTTATTCATGAATCAAATTATTCATTGAATTTGATAAGCTAAATCCAAATTGAATGAAATTTAGAATAAAAATTTAATACTCTGAGTTGACTTGAATAGATTACTATTTTAAATAATAAAAAATATATTTAAATATAACCATGAAAATATATAAATATTTAAAATAAATTTTAAGGTAATTTGAACAAATAGGTTTTGAACCGAATCTCTCGAATATAGACAAATCCAATCAAGTGGAAAACTATTAAAATAGAAAGATAAAATAGATCCCAATAATCCAAGAACATAATGTTGATGTCGAAATTTCTTAGCATTTCTTAGTTGAAAATTAAGTTAGTTAGGGGGGCCATCAGTTTCTTTTACCCGTTGCGGAAGTTGCCTAGAAACTCCGAGTTGCAAAATTTTCAAAACAGAATAAATTGAGAAAACTTTCACGGGCAAGAAAAAGATTTTGATGATGCAAAACTTTCATTTTCTTTTACTTCTCTCATAAATCAAGAAGAGTAATTCCCGTCAACCTTGGGCTAATGGCTATAGCGATCGATATGTGAGGCATATATTAAGGGTATGTAGAGCCCCCCAATGTTGGCTTTGAATGATATATATATATATATATATATATATATATATGGAGCTTCCTATTCCATCAACTTTTCAACAAAAACATTCATACATAAATTTCGTGCAATAAATTGACCGATTAGACTTAAAAAAAAACCATTAGTTTTGAGCCACGATGAAGGACAAAGAATTTAGAAAGCTCCCTCCAACCCTAACGACGACGATGGATATGTATCCAGTCGTTTTCATAATCAGAATTTCTCTTTTGGTGGCTGCTAAAAAATATTTATTGAGTCCCTTTAGTGTTGTCATTATTCACGTCCTATATCAAAATTAATGTTACACCATTGTGGACCAAATTTACAGCCTTTCAATCTTTAATGATGTGGATAGCTAGATAGATAGTGATCTATGTCTTTGGTTGAAGTTCATAGTCCAAACCAATTTTTAGATTAAAGGTGGCGACGTACTTCTTTGGCTTGCTCATTAATAATCAATATATATATATATATATATATATATATTTTCCATATGATGATGAAGACCCTAGAAGAAACTGGAATTCTAGCTACACATAATAATTAATACAGTTGATTTTTTTCTCTCTCTTAACTATTACCAAAATTTAAGGGGTCATTTTCTTTGACTAATTATAAGCTTTCTAAGATATATATATATATATATATATATAAATGCAAGGTTGCTTCTGTACACACAATCTACTTAACATGTCTATTCAAATTTTGCTGCCAAGTACCCTTATCACACACTTCAATATTAGCTAATATACCATATATAATAATAATATTGTACTAAATACAGTAATTAATAACTTTTTTAGTAGTTTTCAATATATTAGGTTTGGATGAATATGTTACTAAATATTATATTTTAAAAAAAATGTTCTTAAGCCACTCTTTATCAAAATTCTTCTTATTATGTGACCCTAAACATGACTTGATTCTGAAGTCTACTTAATCCATATCTTGTAAAAAATAATAGAAAGAAGTTTTCTTACAAAACCATATAAATTGCATAATTAATTTAATTTTTCTCCTTTTGAAAGCTCGCGTAGGACCAACCTCAAATTAAACCCATCCTCTCCAAAACCTATCCCCTAGACCTTATATAAAAGAATTGTGGCATGAGTCTCCAAAACTAAGCGGGAAGATAAATTGTTGATAATTGAACTCCAAGGTTGATTAAATAAATATTAAACACGATTAGACTGAACAAACCCTAAGTTTTGAATATTTCTTGGAGTTTAATGATGCAAAAGTCATTTTTGATAGGCATGTGAATATTATTTCTTGAAAGTGACCAAAGGCATATTTTTGGCAGCTATTTCTCCTAGTTTTATTACCACTGTGATGGGTATACCCTTATAGCTAGTAAGCCGTCTTTGTTGTTAGATGGGACACGTTATTTAATTGATCAATAAGTGACCAAGATTAAATTTTATACAAAATATTGTTGCTTACAAAAGTGATCATGACTTGAGAGAAGAAGGAATTACAAATATTAAAGATATTATCTTTTAAAGATATTTATATAAATAAACTAAATTAAATTTCAAATCTAAATTCAAAGAATTTTGAATCATTAAGAAACTTAATTGAAAAGATAAGGTGACAAAAACAAAGAATTTGTTTGAGCATGCCATAAACCATATTTTCAAGCAAGCATCAATTCATCACAACCTGGTGGATGTATCAATATCTTGCAATTTCCCCCCTTGTCCTTACTCTAGAACTGATATAAAGGTGAAAGTATTGGAGAGTCATTTGATGCCATCTGCACAAATTGCACTTAATTTTGGCTTTTGACGTGTAGCAAATAGCCACGTATGACCACACCCGAAAAAAGTTGATATAATTTTCTATCAAATAGCGCTTTCCCATTGTCGTGCACAAAAGAGTCGAAATAAAATGACAAACAAAAAATTACGAATGAAATCAATATTATCTATCACTAAAAAAAAGATCAATTAAACATATTGTGATTGCGAGCATTCGGTGTTTTTGTCTTGGTGTGTTTTATGATGGTTTGCTAGCTTATTCTAGTTTTGTAACCATTTGGTTGTTTAATAAAAAGTTACTTGATCTAGCAAAAAAAAAAACATATTGTGATTGCACCCATCATATCCTTCTTAAATAATTTATCTTCTAAAGGCCTACTAGAGTAACAAGATAGCTACATTTTGCGAGTAATGGTGTCATTGCTCATGTTTTTGAGCCTAATTTTTATATTCAATTATGGGTTTAATCTTCTACACATTTCCTATTCCTTTGAAGTTTTTTAATATGCTTTTTTTTTTTTTAATAATGAGGTTTCCATTTCTTAGAAGTTGAGACAACAATCAAAGTAACCATTCAAGTCAAAAATACATATAAATTAATGAATCAAAGATAGAACTTATGAAAGTTAGGTAGCTTATCTAGATCAGGAGATAACATCATTAGCATCTGTCTTTATCATTCAAACCTTAGAATGTCGCCCAAATGTTTTGCAAAGTGTGTGTGTGTGTGTGTCTATATATAAATATATAAAGATGGATTTATACATTAATATAAAATTAATTAATTTTATAAATTTTTATAGTTTCATATACAAATAATATTTGAATAAATTAATTGTTAGATTTAGCCATGTGATAATACATGTTGAGCCAAAAAAAAAAAAAACTTGTCATACAATAAAATTTGTATCAATCCAATATTTTTTTTATATCAATGGAAAATATTATTTTTCAATATATATTTAACTATATATATATATATATGATATGATATTCAATTAGTCTTCTTTTGATTAAAGTCTAAGCAAAGAAAATTCTTTTTCTGATGCTAAAAACATATTTTATAAGATTCCCGAAGGTTAATTCACCTTGATCCATTTTCATGTGAGTGTAAGCAGTTGGTTAAAGAAGTTGAACAAAATTTTGATGAAACACAAATTTAATGCAACTAATCATTATACTTGATAATTGCAATTGAACCAAAGGGAAAATGATTTTTCTAAAATACTATTTTCTGAAGAGAAATGAAGAATTTAAGAGCAGATTATGAAAAGAAGAAAAAGCACTGTTTGTTGAAAGGAAAACTTTGTTGCCCATGTTATAGGTAGAGGTGGTAATTGGACAGATTCAGATTAAATTATTTTAGATTTATTCAGCTTTTAGTCTTTTTTAATCAGTTTCAAGTTTAAGTGTGTTTACATTATTTTTATTTTATATTAAATATAATCATTTTTACGTAATTTAATATTTACATTTAAAAAGTAAATTATTAAAATTATTATTTTTAAGTAAATTTTTGTTATAATATGATATTTTTAATATTTTTATTTATTAAAATCTATATTTATATATAAAATTAATTTTTTTATATTTATTATTAAAATATTATATATTGTAAATTAATCATATTATATTTAAAATAATTAAAATATTTTGTGTATTTGTGTTATATTCATTTTTTTGTATTCTATCGTATTTAAATTATTTTTTAATTGTGTTTGCGTTGCATAATCATGTTGTATTTAAAATTTTTAATTTTGTATCACATTTCATCACTTGCCTTGTTTGTATTTGTATTACTTTTTATTTTATAGTCGTATTAAAGATATTTTATATTTATATAAATTTTGACATGTAATTAATTTTTTTAATATAAATTTTGACATGTTTACATATTCGAGTCATGTTATCTGATTATATTTATATTATAATACATTAAGACATAAAAAATTAAAATTTTTAAAAGAATTATGTATAAAATATTTTTCTCATAATAAAATAAAAATAAATACTATATAAAATAATTATCAATAAATTAATAATAATATTATTATATTCTTTATAATTCTTTTCAATACTTTTTTTTTATAAAATATTAAAACAAAACATCTGGAGTACAAAATTATCTCTTTTTTATGTTATTTAGCAAATTCAAAACTTTATAAAGTTATTTTTTGTTTTTTATTATTGTATTATTTGTCTTTTTATAAGTTATATTAGTGCAAGATTTGGACTATAATTAATTTTAAAATTATCTTTAATTTATTTTCAAATTAATATTTGATTAAATTATATTTTAATTTAAATACAAGTTAAATATTTTAAATATATTTTTAATCCAAATATATTTTAAACCGTAATTATAATCAATTACAAGTAAATTTAAATACCATTCAATATATATATATATATATATATTTTTCATTTAAATTTAATTTAATAATTAACATCTAGGGATTACTGGTAATGCAAGTATTTTTTAATTAGAAATATTTTTCTTGTTTTTTAATCAAAGAAAAAAAATTGAAACTAGAAATAAAAAAAATTAAAAGTGAAAAAGTAATGAGAACAACTAGGTTTATTTATTTAATTTATTTTGAAAGATTTTTTGTTATTTTCATTTAGTATTTTACTTACTCAAACCTTAAAATCAAACAAAGCCTTGCTTTAATATTAGGACAAAGACACAAGTAATTATAACCCTTTTTCTAAATAATATTTTTATGATTTAATATATATAAGTGTATATATGTATAAATCTTTAATTATATATTATCTTTTGTTTTAGATGAGGTGCAAAGACTGCAATCGCAGTTGGAAGGGAGATTGTTCACCTTTAATTATCTTTTGAATTATCAAAAACTTCTAGTTTATAAGTATGCTTATAATTTATAATATTTTTACTTTTAATATTAGTTTTGCATTTACAAAGAGTTAATAAAAGTTTCATTTGTAATAATATTTATTTTGATATTAATTTGTAGGTTTGATTATTGAACATTAGTGTGATACTTACAAGCAACAAGTAAATTTAATTTTTAATGAATTGATTAAGGTTCACAATTTTCTTTAGTCATTTAGTGTTCTTATATTGTATTTATTTTCTTTTTACTATTAAAATACTATTGCATGCTATTTTTGAAAGTGCTTTTCACACTTTAACTTTTTTTTTTTACCCATGGTTGGGTTTAGGTATAGATGGTGCTTAATAATATGTACTAATTTTTAAGTTTTTTTTGTTATATTACATTTATATTCTCTTCTACAATGTTGCCAGTTTAAGTCTAATATATATATTTTTTTCAATTTTGATATATTATTGTTTATTATAGCTTTCATATTTTTAATTTGCCTTATTGCTTTCTATACTATTACCAAACTTTAATTATTATTACTTGAAATAACATTATTACTATAAGCATAATATTTAAATAAACATTTAAAATTTTAGTACTACAAGATATAAGTTCTTAATATTCAATGAGTTCAACTAATTAAATTAAAGAATATGTGATAAATGGATGATATACCCTATTGACACTGTTTTCAAAGCTCATGATATAATTTACTTTTTGATAAATTATTATTTTTTCATATATAAAATTTAAATTAAAATTTTAATATTTAGTTAAATTATTAAAAATATTAAAATAAAAAGATAATTAAAGTTGTTCCTTTATCGGGTCCGAGTTTAGGTTTTTTCAAGTTTAGGTTTGGGCCATTTTGGGTTGGGCCAATTTGGGTTTAGTTATTTCGAGTTTTAGGTTTTTGACTTTTTAGTCAAACCTAATTCAGTTTGGGTTCGGGCTTAGTTTTTGTGGACGGATTTTTAAGTTTGGGTTCATTTTATCACCTCTAGTTATAGGTGAAGAAGACAAATTTAATGCTTTTTTATAGATAATGTTAGACTTTGTTTTACAAAATTAAAATATGCAAAATCACTTTCAAAAAACCCTTCATTGTCTATGGCCGAAATTTCCTTGTAACCCATATTAATTAGCTCTACTTGTTTTAAAAGGATTCTAGGGTGAGTGGGGCATATATGTTGGATCTAGAAACAAGGTCTTAACAAATCAGTAGGCAATGTGCTACCACTAGACTCTATTTGTCAGGGAACTGGTACTTGATTTATCATCCGTGAAAGTATGCAAGATTTGGGGGGAAAATTGTTATGGATGGGGAGAATTACACTAATATATCATATATGCTAGCTAGTTGATCTGTTCAAAATTCGGTTATCTAATCAAATTTAAAAATTCGTTTGATATTTTAGAGGATTTAAACATAAATATTAGACTCCAAAAATCAATTTGAAAAAAAACAAATAAAGTCCAATTTAAAAAGCAGATTGGATTTTAAGAAATTAAACTTAACCTATAAATATGTCTACCAGCCCGTCTTTGCCTATTGATTTTCAATTTTTAGTTATTTTTATATTGCCAAATCTTTAATATTAGACAAAGCATTTCATTTCTTATAAATTTTGTGAGGATGTTGAAGGTAGAAATTATTAAGTTTGTTAATGGGAACGTTCAATTCACATTGGGCTTAGTATTTTAGATTACTAATTATAGTACTAAATCTAGGTAATGTAGGCCTCTGTGTTAGAAGGCCCAAGTATGTGTGTCGTTACTGTTGAGAATATTTTTCTTTTTCTTTTTTGTTATAGCTACTACAATTACCATTATCCCATTCGTGTCAATTGTTCCAGAATTCCTGGGATGTTGGTGGTATATGTTGGAGGAATATAATGTAAATGGAATGCAAGCAATGGGCATGATTATGCCTAACTGTCTTTCTCCTTTTTTCTACTATTTCTATCTCCTTGTTCTCCCTATTTTTTTTCTTCCTACTAAATTTCTATCTTCATATTTCTAGCTTAAGCAAATTTAATTTTGAGCCGTATTATTGGGTATCAGAACAACATCTTGGCTTTACGTCTGGCATTTCTACCAGAATGCAAAAGAAACTTAGTCAACTTCAAAAAGAGTTCTTCCGAACCTAGATAGAAGTTCAATAGATTAACAAGAAACTTGATGAAAAGTTTAAGGAAATTCGAACAAAGTTCAAAATGGAACTAAAGAATTTTCTTGAGTTATTAGTTAGTAAAAAAGTCCATGGGAAAACTTCTATCCCTTCAGTTTCATTAAGAAGAGATACAAAAAAAATCATCACAACATGGATTGGGGCCATCACTGGCTTTATTATATGTTAATTCAAGTATATGTAGGCCCTATAAGTAGGAATTCCCAAATTCGGTGGTGAGGATTTCAAAGTTAGGTATTAAAATTAGAGCAGTACTTTGCTGCTGAGGGAATCATGGATAATAATAAGATCAAAGTGTGATACTTCACTTGGGTGGTATAGTTTTACAATGGCATCAGTATTATACTAAGACTCAAGGTGGCTTTGATTTGTTAGTATGGGATGCCTACTTAAAGGCGATCACAGCTTGCTTCACACGAGAAGATTATGATGATCCTATGGTACAGTTGGTCAATCTAAAGCACACTGGTACAGTGATCAATTCCATAAAGATTTCTTGGGTATTTTGCACCTCTTATAACTCTTTGATTTTTATGCTTTGAGCATATCTACTAGCAATCTTAAACAAGATATTTCTAAACATCTTGCTAAACATACGGAATCTATATTATATCATGTACTTAAGAAAACTCATAGTAGCACCTCAGTTTGGGTCTTTTACTTAATTTGTCTCATACTCAAACACTTTTCAAAAACTAACCAACCTACCTCCCTTACTTCCCATTCCTAAAGTTCCACCCAATTTGAACCTAGCTACTATTTATAATACTAAATCCTCTCCATCTTCACAACCTAAGTTATTGCCTGCGCTAATTGCTCGTCCTGCTTCTAAAAACATCAATAGCGCCGAAATGGAGGAAATAAAGGAAAAAAGTTATGTTATTGATGTGGCTGGAAATATTCCTATAATCGTGTGTAAAATCATAATTATATCAACTTTTTAGTTGATACCATGAGAAAAGAAATTGAGCTTGAGGGTTTTTTTTTTTTTTTTATTGTGTAGAGACACTAGAGGTTTTGGCTTTTATGAGAGAAATTATAGAATAACCTATTTTGTCATTACAAGCTATTCTAGGAACTACGAGATACTAAACTATGAGGGTGTAAGGGTAGATTGGCAAGCATAATACCAGCATTCTTGTCAATTCAGGAAGTATTTATAACTTTCATACAATTAAAATGTTAGGATTAGCAGTGAAACCATGTCCTAGGCTAAGTGTTACTGTAATAGATGGTTGTAATCTTCATACAATGGGTAGTTATAAAGGAATAGTATGGTTCATTTAGCAAATTCAGTTAACGGCTAGTTTTATGGTTTTATTTTTATCTGGTTGTTAAATAGTTTTAGGAGTGTAGTGGCTAGCCAGCTTAAGGCCTAGATTGTGGGACTTTAAATCCATGTCCATACAGTTCAAATTGGGACAAACTTGGTGTTCATTGCAAAGGGTATCATCATATTTGACTTACATCTTCTTTTAGAAGAATGCTGCTAAGCTCCTATTGTCATTAATGTTTGGCGCTGATGATTAACCATGTGTTTATTTATTAATAATTGGGAGTTAGACTCTTCTTTTCACACCTATAAAATCAATTGGGTTTTGCTATGACTCTCTCGCGTCACTAGCCTTCACAAGGTTCTTGCAAGAATCTCATTAGTTGTTTGAAGCAACTAAAGAGCTACCACTTAATAAATCATAGGATCATAGGATACCTTTGAAGGATGCATCACTAACAATAAGAGTGAGACCTTACAGGCACCTTGCTGTTAAACAAAAATGAGATTAAGAATTTGATATATGAAATATTGATAGCTAGTGTTATTAGAAACAACACCAATTTCTTTGCTTCACCAATAGTGATGGTAAAGAAAAAAGATGGTACGTAAAGATTATGCATGGATTACAGATAGTTGAACTAGCACTCAATCAAACTTTCTTATACCCTCATTGATCATTTTTTGGATAAATTAGATAATACAATAGTTTTTTCTAAACTTGATCTTAGATTTGGTTATCCAAATTAGGATGTGTGACAGTGACATTTATAAGATTGCATTTAGAACTCATGAGGGGCATTATGAATTTGTACTGATGCCATTTGGTCTCACTAATGCTCTTTATACTTTTTAGAGCTTGATGAACTTTATCTTTAACCCTTTTTAGACATGTTGTTTTAGTCTTCTTTGATGATCTTCTCATCTACTCTAGTTCAATTGAAAATCATTTAGAACATTTGAGAAGGGTTTTTTAGGTTTTATAGGATAATCATTTATATCTCAATCAAAGCAAAGGTGTATTTACTGCCTAGGAAATATTATCTATGTATATCTCAATCAAAGGGCTCTTTGATAATCTAGGGCATATTATTTGTGCTAATGGTCTTACTATGGATGTTAACAAAGTGATTTGTATGTTCAATCCGCCTGCTTCTAAAATAGTGAAGTAACTCAAGGGCTTTCTCGATTTAATGAGGTATTACAAGCATTCTATAAAAGGATACAATCTGATTTCTAAACCACTCACTCAATTGCTGAAGAAGAACACTTGGAATTAGATATTAAAAGCTACAAAGGCCTTTAACTAGCTCAAGATAGCCATGTCTGGTACATCTATGTTAGCTGTACCTAATATTTTTTATTGAGTTTACTGTGGAGACTAATGCTTCAAGGTTGGGTATAGGAGCAGTGCTTACACAGAAAGGAAAACTGATGGCCTATTATAGCAAGGCTTTGTCCTTAAAACATTAGGCTCTATCAATATATGGGAAAGAGATGCTGTTCTATTAGCATTTAAAAAATAGAGCACTTGTCTAATTAGCAGACATTCACTGTAAAAGGAGACCCTTAGAGCTTAAAATTTTTGTTGGATCAATAAGCTATCACACTTGCACAACAACTCTGGGTCACAAAAATGATAGGATATGATTATACTATGGTTTATAGAAAAAAGGTTAGTTAATACAATCATAAACATACTTTTTAGGACACTTGAGCTATCCAAATCAGAGTTCATGGCACTAAGTACTATGCACATGATCTTCTACAGCAAATTAAAGGCTTTTGGTTCACTGATAATCGATTTCAAACCATTTTAACATATTTGACTCAATAACCAAACTAACATTCCAAATATACCTGGAGTAAAGGGTTGCATAGGTGTAAGGGTGAACTGTTAGTTGATGATCAACAAGAACTATAATAGAGGATAATTGATTATTTCCATGCTAATCTAATAGAGGACATTCAAGGATTTACTTCACCAAACATAGGATCTCTAGTATTCTTTATTGGAAAGGCTTAAGCAATGATGTTACACAAAGAGTTAAAGAGTGCACTGTCTGCCAAACGTAGAAAGATGATAATGCTGCTTATCAATAACCAAACTAACATTCCAAATATACCTGGAGTAAAGGGTTGCATAGGTGTAAGGGTGAACTGTTAGTTGATGATCAACAAGAACTATAATAGAGGATAATTGATTATTTCCATGCTAATCTAATAGAGGACATTCAAGGATTTACTTCACCAAACATAGGATCTCTAGTATTCTTTATTGGAAAGGCTTAAGCAATGATGTTACACAAAGAGTTAAAGAGTGCACTGTCTGCCAAACGTAGAAAGATGATAATGCTGCTTATCCTAGTCAGTTACAACATCTACTTATACCCAGTCAATTTTAGTCTAATAGGATAGACTTCATAGAGGGGCTTCCCATGTTTGAGGGGTTTGGTGTTATTTTTTTCATTGTAAACAGGATGTTTAAATATGTTTATTTTATTTCTCTCTCTTATCCCTTTATTACTTTTTTAGTGGTGCAAGTCTTTACGGATCTTGTATTTAAGATACATGGAATGCCTTAAAGTATCATTTTAGATAGTGGCAAGGTGTTTATCAACAATATTTGGAAGGAACTTTCAAAATGTTTGGTACTTCCTTGAAGTTATCTACAATGTATCATCCTCAAACGGATTGTCAAAGGTGGTGAATAGGTGCATCAAAACTTATCTATGATGTATAACAGGACAGCAACCTAAAAAATGGGCTAAGTGGCTTTCCTAAATTGAATATTGGTACAATACATCTTTTCATTATTCTATTCGAATCTCTCCTTACAAGGTGGTCTATGGCTAAACCCCATCAATGTATCTACCATACTTAGTGAGGAGTCATTAGTAAGAAAAGCTGCCATTAAGATGTGTAATTTCTATTTGACTAGGGCATAAAATAGAATAAAGTCTATGTTTAGGAAGAAATAGTCTGAATGGTCCTTTCAAGTTAGAGATTGGGATTATCTGTAACTTCAACCTTGTAGACAATAATCTATTATGTCTAAAAGCCACTCGAAATTATTTCCTAAGTATTTTGGCCCTTATTTGATTATAGCCAAAGTGGGTTTAGTTGCTTACATGCTTTAGCTTCCTTTTGGGACTAAGGTGCATCCAATTTTCCATGTTTCATAATTAAAGAAACACATAGGTCCAGCACCAACATGATTACAACTACCAGTTATTTCTGCAGATGGAACTGTGGCAAAATAGCCTGTACAGATTCTTGCAAGATAAATGGTTAAGAAAGGTAATCATGCTGTTATAGAGGTGCTGGCACAATGGTTGAATTCTTTTTTAGAAAATGCTACTTGGGAGTTAGTTTACTAATTCCAGCAAAAGTATCATGACTTCAATCCTTGAAAACAAGGGGGTGTTGTTGTAAGTGGAAATCTTTAAATTTGTTAATGAGGATGTTGAATATGCATTGGGCTTTAATATTTTCATTATTAACTATAGGGTTCAATCTATGTAATAGTTGGCCTGTGTGTTAGGAGGCCAAAGTAACTGTGTTGTTACTATTAAGATTATTTCTTTTCTGTTATAGCTGCTGCAGTTATTATTATCTTGTTTGCTAGAATTCTTGGGTTGTTGCTGTCTATGTTGAAGGAATATAATGTAAATGGAATGCAGGCAATGGGCATAATTGTGCCTAACCGTCTTTTTCCTTATTTCTTCTATTTCTATCTTTCTATTTGTTTTCTCTATTCTTTGTTCTTCATGCTAAATTTTTATTTTTAGATTTCTAGCTTAAGCAAAGTTAATTTTTGAGTCGCATTAAAGGATTTAAGAATAGCAATAAAATAGAATATGTGTTGGAAGTGAGTGCCATAATTGGCATGTTTAAGTCATTTTTATTACCACGTTAGTGGGATGCCAATTCTGTAAAGCAATAAAGGCATGGCATTGGCACAAGCCAGTTAACGTGCATATCAACTAATATAAAAATAAAAGTAAATTCCTGAAAGCGAAGAAAATGAGAATGTTTTCATACGGTTTAAGACCAAAATGAAAAATAGTAAATGATACCTGATACTTTTTTTAAAATTTAAAGAAAAGTTTAATGCCGTGGAAATTGAATAATTTTGATTACGTGATTTTCCTCTCGATCCATGAATTAAATTTTTTGTCTACAATGATCCTATAAGTTCATTATTTTTAATGTCACAATTTGTATGTTACATACATTACTTTATGTTATAATCATCATTGGATTAGAGCTGGCACTAAGGGTGTTAATGATTTGCCATTAAGGACAATGGACCTTTGCTAGAGTGGGAAGGAGTTATGGTCCTAGAATAGAGCCACAAATTCCACATTAGCCATGCACTAAAGTTTGATTGATTATAAAAGTAGTGTTCACACCATCTTTGACCTATTAGGCATCTTTTGAGGAAAAATTTGTGAAGCCCAATAGGCTAAAGAGATAATACCTTATAGGTTAATATAACATGGCATTTGGTGTTAGAGATTTTAGGTTTAGTTTTTGATATTAAGCAAGCGTGTTTTATTGCAATAAGATGTCCAAACAACTCTTGCAATCCAAATTGGAATTTGTCCAGAAGTTACAAGTTCTTATACATGGTGAGTAAGATTGTATTATTTGCATAAATGATATGAAAGGGCTAAGGATCCATATATATATATATTTATGTTTAATTATTTCTTTGAAGAATAGATGTTTTATGAAACTTGGATTTGAAAATTTTACTGAATATCTTGACTTTTAAATGATAAAAATAAAGCTAATAAAACTTAAAATGGATTCAAATGCTTTTATGTTCAAATATTTTAAGTTTGTTCTAAAGATTTGTTTTACAATTTTTTAAGATCTATTGCAATTTTGTTTTAAATTTTTATTCTTTTGTTTTAGTATATTTAATATTACTTTTAGTGTATGCACTTGAACCAATCCAATAGGATAAGAAATATATAGTTAATGATGCAAACTGATCTCTATTCTTTAGTGATAAAGGGTTATTCTTCATATGAGTAGCATGATTGACAATCGTGAATTACTAATAGGATAAAATCAATGAAACACATTGGCTTTAAAATTAAGGGACCCTTATGGGTTAAAGCAGCATTTCCAATAACATTCCTAGTCATTGTGTTGCCAAAATGAAGCATCAGTACTGCTCAACGAGTAGTACATGTAAAGCTTGCTTACTTGTGAAGTAAGCAATTAATCTCATGGGTTAAAGTATAAGGGATACTTGAGATAACATGTAAGTGTTTGTCTATTGAACAAGTTCTTTGAACATGACCTACTTTAAGAACTCCATTTGATATTATCACTTAAGTGTTTGTGAAAATGTTCTCACGTGTTAGTTGTTTAAATAGTCCTTAAACTCTTATTGCTAGTCATTTTATATGGAGAGTGTCATGCTTTGATTCATCACGAATTGATCCCAAGAAAAAATACCGACGGTAAAGTGATTTTAGGTATGGCATGAACTATATGAAGGTGGATGACTGATTCAAAAAAGATTCATCATTGAAGTAGCAATGTAGATATATCTCATTTGTTTTTGGCTTTAGTTAACTTTGATAAAGTTGTTGACTAATGCATGATGGATTTAAGAGAAATCGGTTTTTTAAGTTCATGGGATAAACCATAAGTTGCAAGACTAAATTGGATTGATACATAAGTACACCATGCTCATGTTTTTTCTTGCATATTTAGCGAAGAACTGAATTAAACTGATAAGCTATTTACTAAAAGGTTTTTCAAAGAGGTCATATTAACTCTCTACTATTTGGATTATCGTGATGGATTGCAAGATCTCGCTTATAATATATATTTCTTAATTGTAATCTATGTTAAATAAACAAGATTATAATTTATACTCATTGCTAACATGTTGGAATATAATGGCTCACATATCATAGAATGATTTGCTAGATTAAACCTATAATTCAATTAAGTTAGACTTAATTTAATACAAGGTTAAATTTGAAAGATTTAATTGAATAAAAAATTAAATTTGGAGGACTTAATTAAATAAGTTCAATTAAGGAAAGATTAAGACAATATGGATGTGGGAAATATCTTAATATTACATTGTGCATAAGCTAGTCTTAATAAGATAATTTTTAAAGTAGACATGTCTTAAAAAAAGTTGTCCTGGCGAAGAGACGTAAGAGTTTCTCATTTGGGAGGAATTTGATTGCGAATCAAATTCCATCTTCTCCTATTTTATTAAATAAAAAATTACCTCGATTATGTTTAGGTTGAGCTTAGCATTAAGAGTTATTGTTTTACTGGAGCACTTGTTAGGTGAAAGAGTCTCATCTAAGCAAAGAGCTTAATTATGAATCAAACTCTATTAACTTGGGCTAGTTAATTTCTATTAGGATTCAAAGATTTTGGTTATGATCAAACTATTTTTTTCCTATTGGACTGTCCAATGTATCTTAGACATAATGTTGGATAGGTTTATCTATGAAACTCTAGCATAGAGTTATGGCTAGGCTAGGGAATTTTAAGCTAAACATGTTTCACCTTAACTAGGAATTTAATCTTGAATTAAAATCTTATGAACATTATGATGGGTAAATATGGTTAGCTATTTGAATCTTAGAAGTTGGGTAATAGCTAGGCTTTTGATATAGGAAGCTAGTTAAAACTACTAATTCCTACTACATCGTTGTAGCTAACCAAGGAAGGAGTTTTATGTCAAATTAAACTTCCTTTTTTCTATCTTATAGGTGATTTGGCCAAAAAGGTTCTAATAGAAGAAAAATATGATTTTTCTATATGAGTAATTGGAGTTTTTCCTTACAATGAAAAACAAGATCTAGCCAAGGCTAATATTAAAAAACAATCATACCTTCCTCTAGCAATTTTTTGCTTTTTCTTGCCTAACCAAAACCATAGAATTCTCTCAATATTTTCAAATTTGGGAGAAAAACACAAAATTAGCTTTTGATACGATCAAGAGATTAATCTTCTAGCATAAGTGAATCATCAAGCCTTGAGAATGCTCTAGTTATTGGTCATGTGATCATTGTTACAAGCAATGTACGTGGGTTGCTCACAACCTTAAAGAAATCTTGAAGTGTACATGTTGCTATGGCATTTGAACTGGAAACGACAAACTTTGAGGCAGGCATGATCTCTAGCAGATGTGTGAATTTTAATTGCTAATGCAACTGTGTGTAAGTCTCTACCTAAAGATATTAGAGAAATTCATGTTTTTCTTTGTTTGAATTTTGATGATCTCGTTTTAATTTTATTTATTTTATGCCTATATTAGCATAAATGAGCTCGGGATTTCCCAACGACTGCATGACGTGGGATTAAAAAAGTTGGACATGGCTTGAAACAGAGAAAGCATGGTTACATGTCCATGTTTCTTAAGGAAAAATTCAAACAAATAAATCTTTAAGAATTCAATTTTTTAAATAAATTTTTATATAAAAAAGCTTTTTTATACTTTGAATAATGTGAGAAAATATATAATGAATTGATCAAAATTTATTTTAATAAAAAATAAATACGTGTTGATATATCATCATTATATTTTATATGTTTGTTATAGAAAGAAATGCTAAGAATGATCTAAAATCCTACAACAATTAGGACTTTTACCCCAATTTAAAATAGTCAATAACCTAAAAGGAGATTTGACAAACTATCAAATGGATTCGAATAATGATTACATTGCATAGACATATTATTGTAAATAATAAAATTTAAGAACAGAGCTAGAAAGGTAGCACACATGATAGAAGTGATGACATTAAATATTCTATGCTAAAGGAATGACATCTAACTGATAGATAAAAAGGTATTTTTATGACCTTTAGATTTATAAAAGGAAAAATGAGAAATGAGAAATGTGCTATTTTAAAAAATTGTTGAAGATGTATATAAGGGGAAAGAAGACTACAACCTTCTTTATTGGCCTAGTCATTCGTAATGAGAATCACTGAATTTCAGGCTTCCATGAATGGCTAAGTTAGATATCAAGTTTTCAAAAGATTTTTTTTATTCGATCCCTGTTATTCAAAAAGTTTTCAAAACTTAGTTTTGTTTAATGAACATCTATTTTAGGAAATGTTTAATCTAGTTTATTTTTAAGACAATGGATTGATATTTTATTTTATTTTTTTATGTTATGAACCTATTTTCTTGTAAATAATTTATAAATATGCATGAATCTTTAGCATTATCTATGTTATAAAGTCTTTTGCAGATTATGAGTCATGTGGCATCAAGTGTGATATTTGCTGTGTTATTTTAGAATTTTTCTTTTCATAGTAAAATAAATTAATAATATCAAACATGCTATTATAGAATTTAATTTTGAAACGTAGTGAACTTTTGATTTCATATTATATGAATGATTGTTAATGATTATTTATGATTGTGACAAGAAATAAAAAGTGTACATGCTAAGTATTAATAAGTGCATATATGTTTCAATGAAAAATATTTTTTTTTTTTTGAAATGGCAGCTACCTTGAAAAACATTATTGTTAAGCTTAACAAGGGTGAAAAGCCTAATCGGAAAAATTTTTGAGTCTAGAGTATGAAAATCAAGTATGAGTTGGATGAATAAATAGTTCTTTACGTTTTAAATAATGTCTTGAAAGAGCTCATAAATAGGAATATAACCCAACATAGAAGGGACTAAGAGGCTTATAGGGACTAGAAAATGAATTCCACTGCTAAATATTATAATGCTAAGCAGTATGAAGAATTATATTATGCAAGAATTGAAGGATGAGATAGCAAAAGATATATGGCTGCTCTCAATATGAAGTTTGGTAAAACATCGGTTATCGAACTTAGGTAGGTTACGATCAAGTTTGATAATTCTAAGAAATATTAAATCATAATATAAGACAACATGTAAAACGAATGTCAAACATGATTATTAAGTTAAAAGAGGTGAGCTATACTCTATTTGATAAGCAATAGGTTTAAGCTGTCATTCGATCTTCGCCACATAATTCGGACCATATAAAGGTATACCTTACCAAACATGAAAAAACTTAATGATAGTTCATGTCATTTACAATTGCAAGGAGGTCACATGGAGGATTTCATCTAGGCCTAATGCTGATATGCATATCGCTGGAAGAAGTTCCCATAGAGCTTCAAGCATCAAACATAAGCCATATGGCAGGAACAAAGAGAAAGCATTTAAAAAGTGAAAACATAGCTTTTAAGTTAAAGGAAAAAGCTCTTATGACACATCGTAAAAAGCCCAAGCCATTCGAAAAAGGAATGAGAGTTAATTTTTTATTGCAATTAATATATTCCATGTTTTGTGGCCTAATGAATATTAGGGGCAAACATTGGTGTATATTTCATCACATATATTGATGATTTGGCACACTTAGCATTTATTTATTTGAATTCCTACAGGTCTAAAGCATTAGAGTGTTTTAAAAAATATGTAATTGTAGTGGAAAATCAACTAGATAAAATGTTGAGGCATTGAGAGCAGATTAAGAATGTAAATATTGTCTGATCAATTCATACATTTACATTTATATGATGAAAAATGTATAAATGTATGGCTAACTATTTTGAGAACTCCATAACAAAATGGAGTTACAAAAAGAAGAAATAAAACTGTTCTGGAAATAATTAAATCCATGATGGTCCTAAAAAAATTTACCTCCCACCTTTTGGAGTGATGCATTACTAATTGCTATTTATTATGTATTGAATAGAGTACCTTCCAAAGCAATTGCATGTACTCCCTATAAATTATGGATTGATAAAGAAAACTTGATTTTAGTAATTTAAAACCTTGGGTTATGTTGCTTATTTACATGGGTCTGCTTATCAACATAGCAACTCATGTCTAAAAGACAAAAATAGTATATTTGTGAGATACTCTAAGCACTTAAAAGGATATGAGTTCACTGGTGAAAAGTAATTCAGAGTGTAATTGCACTTAAATCTCATGATTCCGTAGAAAAATTGGTTTTTCAAATAAATGTGAGATTAATTGAGATAAATATCTTTTTGAGATGGAAGATCCTAACAATTTGATTGTTACAAATGGAATATTGCTTATTTCCAAAAATATTCCCATAGTATCTCATTTAAGTGGAGTTACGGTAAAAAATGATGATTTTTTTTCACAAGAATCACAAGTTAGGCGTAATGATCATGGAAATGTTCCTGAATCTTGTTTTGACATTATAGGAGATGTTTTCATGATTACATCACAAGATGAGGAAGAACCAAGAAATGTTAAAAATAGTTTTTTCTTCTAATGCAAAGGAATAGTGGATGAAAGCAATGGAAAAAGAGATAGAGACAATGAGTTCAAACAATTTTTAGGATATGGTTAACCTTCTAAAATAATGCAAAAGAATTGGGAATAAATACGTTATCAAGATTAAGCTTAAGTCTAATGGGATTATTGAAAGGTATAAGGCATGCCTTATAGCTAAGGATGTACTTAACAAAAAGGAATTCACTATGAATAGACTTTCTCTTATTTTCTAAAGTTTACCTCCATATGCTTCTTCTCATAATAACAAGTTTAAATTTTAGCTTGCAAAATGGAAGAAAAAATGTTTTTCTAAAAAAAAAAAAACTAAAAAAAGAAAATCTATATGGAATAATTGGTATGTTTCATCGACAAAAGTTAAAAGCAAAAAGTGTGCAAGTTTTTAAGGTTAATTTACTCCAAGCAATAATTTTGTATGATTTTGTCATTATTGATAAAGACCATTGTGTGTATTTCAAAAGAAATAAAAACAAATTTGTTATCTTGTTACCTTATGTAGATGACATAATGTTTGCTAAAAATGGTAAGGAGTATGTCATTTTACTAAAAAAATTGGGTTGTCTTCAAATTTTGGAACAAAAAACATGAGTGAAGCAGCTTTCATTTTTTGAGAAAATTACCTAGGATCATTTTATGAAGTTACTTGCTCTTTCATAGTAGTTGTATATAAAGAAAATTTTGAATGATTCCCAATGCATTATTACAAGTTGATTGATACTCTTATTGCAAAAGACAAAGGCTTGAGCAAAAGAATGTGTCTTAAGACACTATACAAAAAGGAACAAATGTTAAGAGTCCCTTATTGTAATGCTGTGGGAAGAACGTTTTAATCTCACATTCAATTGTATTCAGTGGTTAACCAATAGTGGTTTATAATGGTAACTAGAATTATAAATGGAAAAGTTTATTTTACCTTGATACACGATAGATCATAGAAAACTTAAACTATGACTAAATAGATCTACGATGTTGCATACTTAGAGCTTGTTAGAGGTATTTGTGAGTCGGGTTAGGTTGCAGCTTAAAAAATTTTGAATTTTAAGCCTAAACCCAAATTTGGCCTAACCTAGCCCACCAACCCAAATTCACTATTCACTCCATAATAAAATATCAAAAATCATTTTTATATTAATACTTATATATTTTATTATTAAATTTAAATAAAAATATATTATTTTAATTTATAAACATTATTTCGACTCAAACAGGTAACTTGGTCTATGGACAAGTCTAGAGCATGTTTTTATGAAAAATAAGAACTTAAAAAATAAAGCAAAAGATGTTTGATAATTTAACTTTTAAAAGCTATTTATCATGTAGGGCCTTACTTCATCTCTCGAGCCTTTTTTGGGAGAAGTTTAAGAGACAAATAGAATATTTTGAGTAATGACTAAACATGTTCAAAAGCTAGGCAACCCACCCTACCCGATAGGCCCAATTCATATGGGGTCGAGCATTGGTTCATTTTTGTGATCTAGGCCAGCCTAGCCCAAAACACTATTTATATAATTAAAAATGATTTTTATTTAAATTTATTTATAAAAATATATAAATATTAATATTTTAATAATTTTTGAATAATGATTCAACTTTGAGGGACAATCCAAATTTAGGCTTGGGTAAGGAATTCAAAAAAATTTGGGTCGCAACTTGACCTATCTTATGAACGCCTTTAGTAACAAATAAGGAAAATTTTAAAACATATATAAATTCTCCATAGAAGCTTATGTATTTTAAATAAGATAAGAGAAAGATCTTGAAAGAAGCTTCCTCTTATCCATTTTCTTATTTTTTTATGACTTATAAATTTTAAGAGCCTGAACAAAAATCTATATGACCCTACTATTACATGTAAAAGGTAGATAAACTAAAAAAAAGGGCTAAACAAGCACTTAAATGTTTGAGCTACTACATATACTTAACAGTTGTATAGCAACAAACGCCTGAGATCAAAAAGTATGTTGGTTGCATCGCCTATTTTTTTTATATAAGTGTCATAGAGATAACAGATATCAGTATCTTGAAATTAATTATGGAAGTATTATGTTTGTGAGGTGTAAGTGAAAGATGTTAGAATTAGGCACCTATGCAATCCAACTTATATGGAAGTAACTATCAATGGCAATTAAAATCATGTTGGTTTCCACATTAGTGGGATGCTAATAAATTAAGCACTAGAAGTCATGAAACTATCATAAGGCAATTAATATGCATATCAATAAGGATAAAAATAAAAGTAACTTATTTGATGAAAAATAGATTGAGGTATTGTTCTTATGTGGTTTAAAACCAAAAAGAAAAATAAAAAACAATACTCAACACTCTCTTCAAGAACTAAAAAAGAATTAAGTATTGTAAAAATTATTTCATTCCTCTTTTGTAATTTTGTGTTTCATTTGTGAATCAAAATTGTTCATCTTTAATGATCTCGCAATTTATATCTTATATAAATTATTTTGTATCATAATCATCTATATGAAATGATCAATTTAATTATGTTAGAAAGTTAGATTATCTTTTTTAAAAAGGGGTCCATTTGTTATTAATTATGCATGGAACTCTTTCATATTTGGGAAGCTTTATTTCAAGCCTAGAGAGTTTAGGGAAGAATAATGAAAAGCTAATTTCAAGTGGGTTGTGTTCAATTATTGCGTGATTAGAAAAATTGTTACAAGTTAGTACAATTGCACATGTTTGTGATTAATATTATAATTAATTAGCTTCTGTTTTCCTACTATTTTAAGATGAAGAAATAACAAAAATTAGAGAAAATATCCTTGTTATGAAACCTTTAATTAGTGGATGCTTGATGAATATTGATAAATTGAAAGATCTAATGCTTTTATGGTAGCTCATAAATGTAGTGTTCATTATTGAAAAAAATGGTGAAAATTTTCTTATATTCTCACCATTGAAGTTGCCTATATAAAGGCGTGATTCATGAGATAGGATGTATAAGGAATAGAAGAGAGATTGTAAGGTTATAGTATAAGCTTTTCATCAATAACAAACTTCGAAATTTCTAGCTAGTTTATGAAGAATTGGGTTACTAAATTTTATATTTTTTTATTCTTGATTCCTTTGCTATCTTCATTTAATTTATAACATATTATCAGCATGAAGTTTATCAAAATTTGATAATTTAATGTACTAATTATCTTTTCACTAAATATAAATTCAAAGTTATTTTTTTTATTTTTCTTTATTCATGATGATAGAACATACATATATTTAAACTTCTGAAGAGATTATAATTTTTACTATGTTTATCCTCATGAAGAGTAATAATTTTATTCCTAATCTCTTGAAAGGATTATATTTTCCTCTAGAAGAGGTTAGAAATTTGTTATTAATATCCTGAAGAGGATTTGTTTATTATCACCTAAAAATGATAAATTTTATAATTTTAATTCTTGAAGAAGACTAATTTATATGATTATATAAGTCTTATGAAGAGACATATTTGCGAAGAATAAATTTTATTGAATAATTTATGTTCATAATTTCTACTAATTATCATTTGATTTCTTTTAAGTAAAATATCAAGTTTCATTATATATTTCATATATCTATTAATTATCCTTTATGTCACGATATATGTTCACATAATTGCATTTCTAATTTCTTTTATTATCTATTAGATTTATGATGTCAAATTTTATAAAGCTTAAGTTCATTGCCATTGACATATCAAGCAAAAACTATTTGTCATAGACACATGATGTTGAAATTTACCTAAAAGTCATGAATCTTGGTAATATAATTAAGAAGTAATGTATCCTTATAGAATTGTGCTAAAGCAATGATATTCTTTCGCTACTATCTCTATGAAGGATTGAAGGCACAATAAAGGATCCATAGTACCTTTGGCAAAATTTGAAAGAAAGATATGACTATCACAAAACAATAATTCTTTGAAAAGTTCGCTATGAATGGATTCACCTGTGACTGTAGGACTTTAAAACAATAAACGAGTATAATTTTAGAGCATTTTGAATTACTTTTCAACTAAAGTTATGCCGAGGAAATATTACTAAGGAAGACATGATGCGAAAAAAACCTATTATACTTTCAATGCCACTAATATGCTACTGTACAGCAATATTGTATGCATAGATTTTTTTTAAAAAATTCTAAATTGATATCATGTCTTTTGGTTGCTGAACAAAATAAATAAACTTTTCATGAAAATCGTTAATCATGACCAACTAGTTTAGAGTTATTCCCTAAACTGAATAATTATCATATGATTATTATGGTTGTGATAATGGATGAGGTTGTAGTCGTAGCTGTGGTTATGCTTGATATCATTGTTGTTGTAATAGTTTAAATTTTAAAAGATAAAAAAATATAAAGAGAAACATGGAAAAGTAAAAGTTTTACAAAAGAAGCTCTAAAAAAAATAAAGAAACTGATTGCTATAGATGTGGCATAAAAGGTCATTGGTCATGTACTTATCATACGTCCAAATATTTTATTGATTTTTGCTAGGGTTCTTTGAAAGAAAAAAGAAAAGGTGAAAATGCAAAAATAAAATTTTGTTGAACAACATACTCCAATTGAAAATTTTGATAAAGAAATTAATCATATGATTAGTGATACAAATGTTTATCTTGGCTGGTTTATTTTATCTACCATATTTAGTTATTAGCCTTATTTTAACAATTTAGTTTTAACTTTAATGTAGTATGTTGGATTTACATGGTTGTGGATTTATTATAGATAAATACTTTTGATAGTTTATTGCTATTCTTATATTTATAATTTTTATATGCGCTTTATTTATTTATTTTGAAAAAAATATGGATATATTTGAATTTAATGGTGAATATCTATGTCTTGCAAATAATGCAACAACTCACACCATTCTCAAAGATAGAATATATTTCTTTAGTTAAAATTAGCTAAAGCAAATACTCAATACAATATTTGGAGTTGCAAATAAAATTAAAGGTTCTAGAAGAGTCTTATTTATGCTTTCTAAAGGAACAAAATATCAATAAGTGATGCTTTATATTTTAATAGATTATAGAAATATTTACTAAGTTGTAAAGATATATGATATATTATCATATTAAGACTATAAATTAGAATGAGAAAAACTTTTTATGTATAATGATGCTTATCTCAGGTATAAAGCATGTAATAGAAAAGTTACATGAATTATATTCTAGATTATATTCTACATATATCAATCATATAGAATACAATATTGTTGTTAACAAGAAATTATCCTACCAAAAAACTTTTATTCTTTGGGATGATCGTTTAGGTCATCTGGGTGCAATAATGATAAGAAGAATTATTTGAAAATTCAAATGGATCTTCGTTACAGAACCAAAAGATTCCTTTACTAAATGAATTTTTACGTGTTACTTATACTCAAGATAAAATGATTACTAGGCTATCACCATCTAAAATCAAAATTGAATCTCCTCAATTTATAGAGAGAATTTATGGAGATAAATATGGGCTTATAATTCTATCATGTGGACTATTTTGATATTTTATAGCATTAATATATGTCTCAACTTGTTGGTCACATATTTTTCTATTATCTATAAGAAATATTGCATTGACAAGACTCCTTGACAAATAATCCAATTAAGAGCAAAATTTTCGGATTATATAATTAAGAAAATTTGTCTTGATAATGAAAGAGAATTTACATCCCAATCTTTTAATGATTGTTACATGTCAATTAAAATTGTTATAGAGCATCTTGTAGCACATGAGCTGAGTCTATAATTAAACGTTTATATCTAATTACTAGACTATTACTGATGAAAATAAAGATGCCTAGTTCCACTTGGGGGATATTATATTGCATGCTACAACACTTAATAGAATAAGGCCAACTGCTTATCACAAATACTCACCATTACAATTGGTTTTTGATTAAGAACCAAATATATCCCATTTAAGACCTTTTGATTGAACGGTATATGTCCTAGTTGCTCCTCCACAACACACAAAAATAAGTTTATAAAGAAGATTGGGAATTTATTTTGGATTTGAATCTCCATCAATTATAAAATACATTTACCTATTGACTGGAGATGTCTTCATAGCACATTTTGCTGATTGTCAATTTGCTAAAACAATGTTCCCAAATTAGGGGTAGAAAAACAAAAGCTAGAAAAACAAGAAATCTCACAGATGCATTATCTATATCTCATTTTGATCTTTACACAAATCAATGTGAATAGGAAGTTTAAAAAATTATTCATTTGCAAAATATTGCAAATCAATTACTAGATGTATTTATTGATGTTAAGAAAGTAACTAAATTACATATACCTGCTTTGAATGCTTTTAGTCAGATTGATGTTCCAAAAGATCAATATGATAAAACTTTAGCAAATGTGTCTAATGCATCCTTGAAGCATTGTAGATATATTGGTTCCAAAGATAAAAATCTAAGGAAAAAAAAAAGAACAAAATAAGCATGTCAGAAACACTGTAATTTTTAGTACTCCTATAAAAATTATTCCAAACATAAATGAAGAAATAACTCTATAAATGAAGCAAGGATTTTGAAACAAAATCTGTTCAAGAATGTCAACATAGAGGTGATTAGCTTAAATGGAAAGATACTATTCAGGCGAAATTAAAATCTCTTGCAAATCATGAAGTCTTTGGACCTGTAGTTTAAACCCTTGAAAATGTAAAACCTGTCAGTTACAAATGGGTCTTTGTATGAAAATGTAATGAAAATAATAAAATTGTAAGATATAAAGCAAGGCTTGTAGCCCAAGGTCTTTCACAAAGATTAGGAATTGATTATAAAGAAATATATTCCTTTACTATGGATGCAATTACACATATTTTTTATAAGTCTAGCAATTTCTGAAAGACTTCAAATGCGTCTTATGGATATTATGATAGCTTATTTATATGGATCATTTAATAATGATATTTACCTGAAAATTCTTGAAGGATTCAAAATGATTGAAGCAGATATCTCAAAGCATTGAGAAATATATTCAAGTATAGTACAAAGATCTTTGTTTAGATTGAAACAATCTTGATGCATGTGGCTCAATTGTCTTCATACATATTTCCTGAAAGTAGGATATGCCAGTAATTCAATCTGCATATATGTTTTATAAGAAATCAAAATCTAGATTTGCTATTATTGCAGCATACGCTGATGATTTAAACATTATAGGAACTCCTGATGAGCTCCTAGAAACAATTAAAAAGTTCAAAATGAAGGATTTAGGAAAAAAATTTGTCTTGACCTACAGATCAAGCATTTAACTAATGGTATATTTATTCATTAGTCAACATATGCAGAGAAAAAATTAAAGAGATTTAATATGGATAAAGTATATCCACTAAGTGCACCAATGGTCATTCGATCAATTGATACGAAAAAAAGGAAATTTTTTTGTCCTCAAGGAGATAAAAAAAAATTCTTGGTCTTAAAGTATTATATCTAGGTGCAATTGGTGCAACAATGTATCTTGCTAACAATATGCAACCAAGCATTGTAGACACCTCATTTTGTTCGGCCTAATTTTTAGCAATCTGAAGCATGGACGTGAGAGGGGGCGATGGTTGTCGCCCGGCAAAAAAGTATTTTGAGGAGGTCAAGAAGGCCTAGGGGTCTTATCAAGGTAAATGCAAAGATATGGCATCAAATGATGTAGTTCAAGGTATCCGGGGACAAAAGATATGAGAAAACTCATAATTTTACTTGAATGTATTGATACATGGTTCTCATGTATCGATACAATGCTACAATGTGCCAAAATTTTAAAATGTCTCCTTTTGTATCAAGACAACATGTAGATGTATTGATACATAAGCCTCTGTATCGGTACAGGACCTCATGTATCGATACTAGGCCATGCCAAGACCAAAACATGTATTCTGTAAAGAAATGTATTGATACATATCA
>JBBYHK010058939.1:15779-45929 GCA_038382065.1 Adansonia grandidieri | reverse complement strand
CCAACTGAAAACTTTGGTTGGTAATAAACATTATCGACAAAATTTTTTGTCGAAAATAATGTTTTCTTGTGGAAAAAATATTATGGTCAGAAATATTATGAACAACAAAAATTTCGTCGGAAATACTTTTTCGACAGATTCGAGACTTTTTCCAACAAAAAATTCTATTGAAAAGAACTTCTTCGTATAGTGTCATAAATATGTATGTCAATATTTGAGGATGGAACTCTAAGGACCTAACAAGTAGTGATTCCAATGAAACCTTAAGGTGAGAAAATTTCAATAAATACTATAAAAAATTGAGGTATTTAGTGAGACTTTTTAATATAAAAATTTTCATTCACTTAAAAAATAAAAATAAAAAATATTTTTTCATGGGAAACTAATTTTGAAAAGTAAAGTTTTGTGAAAGAAATTAAGATGATTATTTTTAAATATAAAATTACAATCATTTTATTAAGGACTAATGATAACATGTAATTAATTGATACTGCTTTCTCAAATGGATAATGTGGGAGGCTAGCACCTTTTTCACACATAATCATACTCTTCAACCCCAATATTTGTTTTAATAAACCAAACTTATCTTTTTAACAAATCTTAATTAATTTTACAATTTTATTTAAAGGATATAAATTTTCTTATGTGGCCAATCCCATCAAACAAAAAAGTTGGTTGTGAAAACCGGCAATTTTTTCAAAATCGTCTAGCAATTGAAAAACATTTATGAAAACAATCAAAGATTTTAACATATTTTTTCCTTTTTATTTTAATTGATTTTTTTATTTATTTGAGTATATTCAAGAAAAAGAAAAAGAAAAATAAATAAAAAGAAAAGAAAAGGAATAATAACAAAAAAAATACATATGGGTTGACCTAATTTTCAAGCTCAATCCAAAAATCTTAACCTACTTAGCAATCCGAAGTTCCACAATTCATAAGGATTCAATATTCAATTCAAAGCCTAAAAGTAATTTTAAAGTCCTATAAATTTGAAGGTTTGAAAGATAGGTTTCAAATTGGTTTAATAAAATTATTTTAACTTTCAATTTAAATAGTATTTTATTCAATATAAAATCATACAAACAAATTAATTTGACAATGAAATGTAATTTAATTCAAATTAATAGATATATTTAAAGATCCTAGACAAAATTAAATATCTACATAATGTACAAATCATTATAATTTGACTTGCATATATCAATGACCTATTTTATATGCCTTTAGATGTATCATTTGGCATTTAAATTAAACACAAGACATTTATCCTAAAGTAGCATGTATAAGTATGAATAAGAAATTTTTATAACTTGATCTAAATTACATCATTTATTATGACGTAACATATAAATCATGATAATAAAATAAATATATTATTGTTAATTACCTATTTTATGTACTTCATTCTAAATAATACGAGAATATAATATATTTTTTAGGAAATTAATAATTTAATTTAAATAAATGTACAATGTAAAGATGTTATGACATTAACATAATTATTTTCACAACAATTAAAATATATAATATATTTTAAGTATTATTATAAGATTATCATAATTGATATAACTTTTATTGATTTATTTAAGATATTATTATGTATTTAAAAAAATATTTTAACATTTGATGAAAGTTTATTTTATTCTACTATTCCAAGTCTTCTAATTTATCAGTGAAAGATTATTAATATTCTTTGTTTGTTCAAGCATTATGGATACTAATATTCAATATATATATATATATATATATATATATTTGAGCAAGAGTAATCTAAAAATGAACATCCATTAAAAGACTTTAATCTAATATCTATTCAGGTTTACATAAGGATTGTTATTATTTGCAGTCGTTGATCAAAATATCGAAAATTGTTGAAAATTACCTTTTATTATCAGGAAAAAAAGTAAGAACAATTCAAAATATTTCAACTAATCACAAGGTAAAAAAAGATTGTCATATAGTATAATCATAGATCTTGTGTTGTAGCCACTGCATTATTTTACATATAAAGAATAAAACAAATATAGTATCAATTTATGCATACGAAATGATAATTGCATGCTTTATTATATCAAAACATGGTAATTACAAATTATAAAATTAAATCATAGTTATTATTTTTGTTAAGTTAATGTTTTTTCTAATATGGTTCATTGTTCCTCACTTTGAGTTTTGATTATTTCGGGTTTGAATCATTTTGAGTTTTGACCACTATAAATTTTGGTCACTCTCGTTTCAGGTTTGAGTTATTTCAAATTAGTTAGGTTCAAGTTGTTAAGTTTTTTTGTCAATCAAATTGATTGGGTTTAGGTTTGAATGAATTGATCAATTTTTTTGAATTCAGATTATAATCCACAAGTCTATTTAGAGGAAACCCCTAATGTAATCTCTAATATTGTTAAAAGTGATAGTTTCCCTGCCCCTGGTTAACTAATGAATATAGCATATCCTATACAAAAAAAAAAATTTTCCAAGATTTACAAATTTCCACTCTAAACACCTTCTTCTTCTCTGACCAGTTGGTTAGGAGTGTGTAAAATCCACGCAACAGAAGCTTCCTATTATATTGCATTCATCATTGATCTGCCAGATCATATTCCCAACAATTTGTTTCATAAATTAATCAATGTGATCAAATTATTTGCAAACTCGATTCTTAGTTTTCAGAAACTCCAGTTTTATTGTTTTGGATAATGTATATTATCTTTCTTGTTAGCCCGTTGGAAAAATTCGAGAATAATTAAATTTGGAATAATAACTTATTCAAATGGCATGTACTAGCTAGGAATGCCGATCCAGCTCATTGCTGTGACACTTAATGAAACGAATTGCATTCATCATTTTCTTCTTTCGGTTCTAAAATGGAAGATGTGTATTGTATCTCTTCTCTATTTGATTAAAAAAATTATTTTATTCCTTCGTAAATTAACTAATTTAACGCGTCCCTCTGCCCATACGATTCCTTAATTAAAAATGATTTTCTTTAAAAAAAATAGTTTTTAAAGTGTCCTTGATGAAAAATAAATAGCCTAATAAGTAATTATCGATATGTATTATGTACTGCACCTCTTAGGCATCCTAATGGGGAATCTAATTGTGTGATTTTAATTTCTACATACCCCACAGTAATTCCCAGTTGCAGGACAAAAAGGAAGAACAATTTCCATCATTTGTAGATTATACTGTTTGCTAGCTAGTATAAAAAAGCTTAAAGACAGAAGGTCACTCTTCCATGAAACCAGAGAGAATTAAATTTGGTATTTCATTGTAAAAAAAAAAAAAATTGTTTTCTGAGATATTTTCGTGTAGTAATTAATTGATAGGTCTTTAAAAACAGAAAAATATTAATTAATATTTAGGGGAACGGATTGTATGAAATGGTTATCTTATGTTAGCATATATTTCTTCCATTTAAATCATGTTATGTGATCATAGTATTAAAAAAATCAATTATTTATATACACCGTTCATGTGATTATTAAATAATAAATATTTATTTCATGAGACTAATTAACGGTTCAAATAATAAATAGTTTTACTTTTTTTAATTATGTGATTCCGTATTATGATTTGAATAAAAATGATATATGCTAGCGGAAGAAGTATTATTTACAATCCTTTTTCACTGTTAACTAGTATTTATTACATTTATATTTATATAAAAATAAAAGTGCAATTGATATTTTTTTAATTTAATAAAAGTAACGTAAATTTTTTTAAAAAATAAAAATTATTTAATAATATTTAATTGATGCTTATAAAACATCGCTTAACCAAATTCTTGAAACAGATCAAATTTAGATTCTCGAGCAACGCAGTAAAAACTAATTTAGACTGTTAAGTCTTGGAGTGTTCAACTGATTAGCCAATCAAGAATTTTGAAACCCAACTGGACAAGTTTTGGAATCTTCAGTGACAAGGTAGGCTTTTTGACCTAATCAAGTTGTTTGGTTGGATCACATTAAGATTAATTGTTTAAGATCAAATTAATTTTTTTAATGGCATTAGGTCACAAACTCAAATATCAGAGTTCCTATTCACTCTCCATTTTTTTGGTTGCTATAAACTATAACCATATATATATATATATATTCTCCTAGTCACAATAAATTAACCCTTTTTTATTTTGTTATAAAATATTCTCCTTTCCCCATATTGTCAATCTTTCTGTTTGATTCATTGAGTCAGATTAGCTGATCTAATACTCCTAACTCTTGTTTGGTTTAGCCATTAAATTACTGTCTTTTTTATATCTATATATGGCTTAAAGCAATCTAGTATAATAAGATTCTGTAATGGCAACGTATATCTTTGAGTTAATGAACTACAAAAACAGACCCTCAAATGTTCTACCACTGTAACAACTACTAACATACAAGGCATGGATTTTGTAGAGGAACATGTCAGGCGATATATACTTTGCATCCGAAGCCCAACTTTAATTGCAGTCTTTAAATTCAACTTTGAATAATTTAATTTTTGTAGTCTAAAATTAAGAATAAACGAAGACAGTTGTTGACAACATCCACTGTTACTATTAAATATGTTGACGTGATAAGGATGTGATATTGACGTATAATATTAATAACTATACGAGAATGTGACAATGACATGTATATAATTTTTTTAACAAGACTTCAATTTGTAACATAAAACTAAAAAAATATTTGAGTGACACACACACAACAATTATATCATATGATATTTATTTTAAATTATATAATATTTCAAAAATATATCAATTTAAAAAATATGTGTGGAATTTTTTTAAGTTTTATTCTCTTTTCTAAATATTTTTACCTAAATTTTAAAATTATTTAAATTTTTAAAAAATTTTAAATATTGACCAAAAAAATTGCATAATAAAAATGCAAAAGAAAAAAATATATAATTTTTATTCTTTTTTCCTTCTCTTCTTTCTTCTCCCCTCTATTCTTTCTGCTTTTCACTTTGTCTCCCCCACTGTTGTCGATCTAGCAAGAGAAAAGGTCAAGCTTTATAAAGCTCGATCTCTTCTCCTACCCATTTGCTGATTATAGGGTCGGTCTACCTCCTACAATTGCGGTGTCGAATAGACCAGGTTCGACCTTCCATAATCGTGGATAACCATCTGAGTAATGGGGGAGAGAAAAGGAAAAGAAAAAACGAAAGAGAAAAAAAAATTGAATTTTTGCTTTTTTTTTTCATTCAATATTTTTTTTTTCAATTGTTATTTTTGTCAATATTAAAAATTAAAAAAAAAATTAATTTTGTTGAAATATAATTTTCTTGAAAAAGGAATAAAAACTTGTTGGGCATTTATTTTAAAAATTTTTAACATGTTTATCAAATATTATACAATTTAAAATTAACAGTATGTCATACAAAGATCATGTGTCACTCAAATATTTTTATTAAATATTTTATGTTAAAAAGCCACGTTATCAATAAAAATATTATATCTACGTTATTGTCACATTATTATTGTTATTATATGTCTTAGAGTCAATCGAATTGGATGAGTTATATTTTTAGCTATATTGGTTTTGAATTGATTTCGATTTTGATATAACAAAAACTTAAGTTTAATTAGCTTATAATTAAGTATTTTCAACTTAGTATTTTTCTTAAATTATTTTGAATATACTTTGAAAAATACTATAATGCGTTTAACTCCTTAACTTACCCAAAAATGTGTTCTTAATGCATACTTTAATATAAAATGTTTTTTAGATAAGTTTTATAAGTTTTAAAATCATGAAAAGCACTTTAAAAATGATTTTCATATAAATGTATCGTATACTAAGTGTATGTATCGAAATAATGTTTGGCAGTAGCTAAATAACCTTGAAACCCTATCATGTATTGATACAATCCTATAATGTATCGATACAATCCTAACTTGTATCAATACTATAAGTTATAATGGTCATAGTTTTAAAAATATATCTATACCCACTCAATTATATCAATACATAAGTGTGGGAAACAATAGGAAATCACATTTGTAAAGTTTCCAATGACTTCAAAGATTCCCAATCACCTCCCAACGGCCATAAACCACTTCCATGCTATAAATAGGCTTCACCAACACTCCCAAGAGCAAGAGACATAAAGAGATTGAGTTGATAGCCAAATTTTGCATCTCTTCCACCTTTCCAAGTAATTCAAACTTGTATGGATTAATTCTTCCTATCCTTTCTACTATTATTTGTAATTTTATCTTTCGAGTTCTTCATTCCTTATGCTTCATCTTTGTAAACACCTAGCCTCTAGAGGTTTTAATTGTTTACACCAAAACCTTTGTAAAAGGGGAGAAGTTTCTACTTAGCCTTCAAAGTAGTGAGAGAGGGTTCTACTTTACTCATAAAAGATAGAGGGTTAGGGGTTGCTATCTTATACTCAAAACATAGGGAGTTGTAAATATTATACTTGATCTTTGAAAGTTAATCAATTCAAGATAGTGAATTAGAAACTCTTTAACAAGTAAAGCCAAAGGAAATGATGTAGGCATTGAAACCGAACCTCTATAAATCATTGTGTTTGCTTCTCTATCTGTTTCTCATTTGCTTTGCTTATTTCACTAACTTACAACTCCAAGTTATTCATTGCTTAGATTTCTCAATTTATATATTCAAAGGTATAATTTGCAAAGGATTTTGAGAAATCATTTCACCCTTTTTTATTTCATTCACCATTGGTTTTAACACGTATAATAGTTAATAATGCAAACAATCTCTTTAGTTAGTGATTCAAGATTTTCCTTCACGCTAATGGCATGATTACCTTTCACTTTAGTTAATAATGCAAACCAATCACTTTAGTTAATGATTGGCAGTTATGCAAATACTAACTAGATAAAGCCCATGAAACATAATGGCACCGCAAAGTTAGTAATGAGTTATGATGATGAGATCTTTATGCATCAAAGCCATTTTTTTAGAAACATTCATAGTCATCGTATTGTCAAGATAGAGTATTGGCAATGCACAAAGACTAGCATATGCTAAACCTCCATGCATTTGATGCATGCAACTTTTTGATCTCATAGAAGTTAAAATATAGAGATACTTACCAGCATATGGGTGCTTGTTTCGTCAAAACAAGTTCACTGAACATGACTTATATGAGAACTCTATTTGGTATAATTCACTCAAATGTTTATGGAATATGTTCTCATGTGCTAATCATGCATATTAGTCCTTAGACTTGTGATGCCAGGTCATCTTGTATGGGGAGTGTCATGCTTTGACTCCATCATGAAAAGGTCCACAATAGATGGATGATTATGGTAAGGTTATTTTGGGTATGACACAAACCATATAAAGGTGGATAGGTAATCCAAAGAGTATTTACCACTCCAAGTGACATCGAAGACATATCTCATTTGTTCTTGGCTTTGGTTAACTTGATAAAGTCATTAGCCAACACATGATGAGTTTAGGAGAAATTGTTTCTCTAAATTCATAAGGTTAACCGAAAGCTATAGGAACTCATATAGATTAATACATAAGTAGATATTATACCATGCTCATGGTTTTTTTGGGATATCTAATGAAAGAATTTAAGTACATTTAGAGGTTGATTACTGAAAGATTTCTTAAAGAGGTTATATTGACTCTTCCTACATATATATGGTGGAGGCCAATATTAGCCTATAAATATAAGTACACTTAATAGGCAATTTTGCTTATTGCCGTTATGATTGAAGCCTAATGGGTCACACACAATAAGATGATTTATTGGATTAAAACTGAGATTTAATTAATTATGACTTAATTAAATAAAAGGTATAATAAAGAAGTCTTACTTGAATAAGTTTAATTAAGAATAATTGAAGACATAAACTAGATTTTTGAAATCTAATTGGAAATGTCTTAATATGATAATAAAGATAAGAACGTCTTATGAATATAATGTCTATTTGCAGACATAGTTTTAGGGATATTATTAAATAACACCAAATAATAATTTGATAATGATTTAATACTATTTACACAAAGTAAAGTTGTTTTACTTAGGTTAGAAAATTTAATTATGAATTAAATTATCTAACATGTAAATTTAGGAGTTGGGCCAAAAGCCTTAATTATCAAGTTAAAAGTTTAATTGTGACCTATTCCAAGTTCAGCTTGTTAATGGGCTTGGTGCATAGAATATCTATCTCTGGTGTGCTATTAGGCTAAAATATTAATAAGTTACTATTAAGGCTTAATGTTGGACAAGTTAATTAAAATAGTTTTAATTGTGCTCCAAGAAACACTATAAAGCGGGGCCACCTTTTGGGCATGTCAGTAATGGGCTTAGTTAACCTATTCGTTAGGCCTAGCCTAACCCAAGGTCTATTTAAATACATTATTAAGGCTTTTTTTTGGCTAATAAAGAACATAAGGAAACTTTAAGTGCTATCTTCTTATCTCCCCTAAGAAGGTATGGCATAACTTTTTTTTCCTAAGCTCTTTTTGTGTTTCCATGCTTTTCTAAGTGTTCTTGTATCTCTCTTAACACAACAAAAGTAGAAAATAATTTTCTAGCATTGAGAGATTAATTTTTCACAGAAGTTGTGAAATTGGCCAAATTTCAAAATCCTTGCTTTTTTAAGCCTCTTTTATGTCGATTGGTATTCCAGGTGATCTCAAAGTGTTTTTAATCACTATGAAGGTAGAAAATTAGTTTTGTATCTTACTAAAATTAATCGAAATCAAGAATTGTGATTTTTGGATCCACTTATTGGCATCTGCAAAAAATAGCTACTTCTATACGGAGCTATTTCTTATTTTCTTTGACACAATAGGTGTAGGAATTGTTCCTGGATCACTTCAGATTTGAACTTGTTGGCTATATACCTTCTAGTTGAGTCTTGAGAAGCTTTGTAGCTAGCATCAAAGAACCACTAGAGCTTATGAAGGCTCCAATAGGCATCTGTGTGGATTATCAATAGAGGTAGAACACTTATACTGCTTTCGAGCCTCAAGAAGAGGTCATAGTAATCAACCTATGGTGTGTTTGTACAAGGATCGACACGCTTAGAGATAGTGTCTCTAAGCAGGTATGATTTCTATCATATCTATGTTTTAAATTGCAATCATATCACATGTACATATCTTCCTAAGATCTTGAGAAAATCTTAGTGTTTCTTTGTTTAATTCTGTTGCATGTCTTTAATTCTAAATAAATTTTTATGCCTATGTCGATATGCATGAGTCGGGGAACATGTCAACATCATATCATCATCACATCAATATATCTAACAATGGAAGTTTATGATATTATTTATTTTATCTTTATTTGCTGTTGATTTAAAGGCATAGGGACTAAATTACTCCAAATGGAAATACATGAACTAAATTACTCTTTTTCATATAATGGATAGACCTAGAGGTATTTTGACTCGAAAATGTTCATCTTATAGATTGAGTCTTCACTTGCATTAGGTCTCCAAAATCATTTTTTTCACTTTTTTTTTTTGGGTATTTAAGAGCGATAACTTTTTTCACACTACATAACTATATGCCTTGGCACTTTCATCAAACATTCTTGTACAAGTTTAGGTAAACCAATGAGGGGTCATTAAGCTTTCCAATATTAAAATCATTGTCACAAAAAAATATTTTCTTTTTTGAGTTTTCTTCTTGATTGTGGTTCATTCTCCCTGAACTTCTTTTTTTTCTTCCTTTTTGGTTCATAATTGTTTTTCAACTTTAATTTTTCCAGCTCAAATAGTGAACTAAAAAATTGTTAGTGCTTTTTATATGTTCTACTGTAAATTGATACTGACATAAAAAATTATACCATCTAATCCTTCTTGGATTTGTTTCAATTTTCCTTTTTTTAAGAAAATCTTTAATAGTTTGATTATCAATTCTAATAAAAGAATTTTTCAGGTGCTAAATATATGTGAAATATTTTTGTTCCATTTATAAATTCTAATAATTCTTTCTCAGAGATTATATAATTCTATAATTCTATTTATTGGGTTAAAAATTTTCAGAATTATAGCAATAATGTAGTTCATTTTATCTACTTGTGCTTTTTTAGTACTGCTCCCCAATTGTTTTTAGAAGCATCTGTTTCAGTTATTATTTTTTCACCTTCTTTAGGTAAATAAATAATACGTACTTTTTGCTAATTTCATATTTTGTTTCTCTAATTAAATCTAAATTATTTCTAGGCCAAGTAAATATTTTGTTTTTCTTTAATTTTTCTAATAATGGTGTTTCCATTTTAGATAATTTTTTATAAAAATTCTTCGTAATTACAAATTCCTAAAAAACTCTATAATTATTTTAAATCAGAGATTTCTTTTGGAAATTCTTGAATTTTAGTCATTATATGTTCTTGTAATTTTATCCCTTGTTGAGATAGATGTAATCCTAAAAATTCTATTTCTTGTTTTTTTAATTCTATTTTCTTCCATTATATATGAACTTATAAGCTATAGTTTCTAGATGTTTTCTATGTTCTTTTAAGGTTTTTGGAAAAACTAATATATCGTCAATAGAAAGAACACACAAATTTCTATAGTCTTTAAATATGAATCCAACCATCTCTAAAAAGTTTGTGGGGCATTACAAAGTTCAATAGGCATTAGAATCCTTTGATAATGTCCTTCTAGGACACTGAAGGAAATTAGTGCTTTGATTCTTCTGTAACCTTGATTAGCCAAAATCCAGACTTACAATTAAGCTTACTGTAATAATTAGCATCTTTTACAAAATTTATTAAAACATTTTTACGTGGAATAAAACACTCATCAAATTCAAGATTTTGGTTTAATCTCTTATAATTAATTACCATTTAGGCTTTCCCCCTTTTTTTGCTCAGCAAAGTTTCTTACTAAAAATGTCGGGCTTGGATACGAACCTTCTGTTTTTTCATTAATCCTTTTTCTAAAAGTTTATTTATTTGAATATCAATAAATCATGGGTTTAACCTTTGCAATTTTATTTGGATTATTTAGTTTTAAGCTACAATATCTTAGATTTTTAGACCATAATCTTATAGGGACTTCACTAAAATTAGGTTCTAATATAATGTAGAGCTTATGTTTTTGATCAAGCTATTTCATTATTTGTTTTTCTAAATGATCTACTTTAAAACCTTTTTCACAAATATGTCTATGTTTTTTCAATATAAAAATCTCTATTTTTTTTCATCTTCCAAAGTTAGATAAAAAATTTTTCTATATCTATTACCACTAAATTGTTCAAAATGTCTAGTTTCAAACATTAAATTTCCAAAATTTATAAACTTCATCCTTTTTTTCAAGATTTGAATTTTTTATAACTATTCTTTTGAAGTCCCTATGTCTTTTCCTAGTACATCTTCTAATTTTGTTTTTCCTCCTAAGGGGCTTCCTGAAGATTTTCTACTAATTTACAAGTGTTCATCATAAAGATGAATTCTACTTCTTCTTCCAAAGTTTCTTCTTCTGAATTAATTTTATAAAAAAAATTATTCATCATCAATTATTTCTCCACCTAGGCAAATTTCTAATTCTTCTTCTTTTATCACATTTATCATTTTCTTAGCATCTTTCCCTTTTTTAGGATAATTAGAGACTATATGTCCTTCTTCATCACATATATAATATTTATATTTATATTTATATTTTTTTAGGTACCAAATTGATCTATATACATAGGCTCTGATATCAATTACAAATAAAGAGAAAGAAAGGTTGAATAAAGTTTCAAGTGAAAAAAAGACTAGTGGAAAAGACTAGTGGGGGACAAGAGAGAAAAGTAAATAAGTCTTTCTCAGGTTTTTTTTTATGCCCCTTCTATGCATGTTCCTTTGTTTTAATAAGTGGAGTAGCTTTGTCTTGTAGTAATTTACAATTGTCTTTATTTCTTCTTTATATTTTTACACAAATTTGTTTTCTTATCATTTTTAAAGGCTTATGTCGTCATATCTTGATTAAAGTGATGAGACTTTTTATCTTTTTATGGACAACTGTCATCTTTCAAGTATTTTTTCATATTCATTGCTTCTTTATCTTCGAGATTCCAATTAGAGATACTATTTGGGTTAAAGCAACGACTTTATTTTCAGAAATTTTTTTCAATTAAATTAATAAGATTTCCTTTAAGAAAATTCATTTCTAAATGAGCTATTTTATTTAATAGCTCCATTGCTGTTGTGTCTCATCTACTATGAAAGTCCGGGTGACGTATATATATACTATTCATATATATATATTTATATACTATGTATATGTGTATATACACATACATACATTTTTCTCTTTTGAAAAATCAAAAACATGAAAGTGAATCTTAATACGCGTTTGACGCAATCAAAGTTTTATACAGGAAATGCATGTAATCGTTTAGTAGTTTTCAACTTTGACAACCCACTATTATAAATATTCCGCAATTTGTTGAAAGTAACTTGAAAGCAGTGGTTTCAATTAAAGGTTTTTAATTTGGTGAGCAGTTTTCTTAAAGTTCGAATAAAATGAAAATGAATTATAAGACGTCTTTCGTTTGATTTTTCTTTTCCTTTGTTTTTTCTTTTTTTTTAAGTGAGCTACATTTTCAAGAACTTGCAAAATTTATAGCTGCCCTTTGTTCATATAAAATAACTTCTACATACTTGCTCATTTGGCAAAATAATAATAATAATAATAATAATAATAAAGAATAATCTTCAAGAAAACATAATAGATGATAAATATATGTGTGTGTATATCGTCCTTACTAGTTGATAAAAATAAAAATGTGTGCCAAAAAAATTTCAAACTCTGTTTATTGCTTGGTTACCTTAGTAAATTAATAAATAATTTTATCCGTTACTCTATCACTTTGGTTATATATAATCACTTAGGTTTATTCTATCAATCAAAGCACATGCTTAACGGATATGGCCAAGATTATAAATCTCCAATGGAGTTGAAGGTCTGTACGGTGGGTTTTCGTTATTTAAATTTATTTAGAAACAAAATAAAAAATTTATAATAGATTTATCTAAAGATTTAGTTATTCTTTTAAATTTGAAAACTCTTATGATATTTAAGAGTGTTTGGACAGAAATATTATGTCCAAAAATTGATATTAGTAAAAAATGAGACTCTTTTTAGAAACAAACCGACTTATGATAAAGCATTTTTTTACCTAGGTTTGACCCATTTTATTGTTAATAACGTAAATTTTAAAAAAAAACGATCATTTTTAAGAAAAATCGATTTTATAAGTGTCACTTAACTCAATGACACTAAATTTAATTAGGGCTTTTATTATTAGATATATATATATATATGTGAGTTGTTTTATAAATAATGATATATTTTTTAAATGTGGTAGTTTTTTTAAGAGATAAATAAGTGGTAGTTTTTCTTAAAATATTGTTAGTGTGTAAAAATATGGTAGTTTTTCTAATGAGTAGAAAGATTTTTTTAAAATATAAATGTTCCTGTAATTTAATTATTTAATTTGTCATTTTTCATCTATATTAGTGTCTAAACTCAAAGATATCAAACTCAATTAAAGATTTTATCAATAATATGATATATGGAATCATTATATAAAATTTAATATATATATATATATATATGTTGTAATATCTATAATAAATTAACAATCTTTATTTGAAGTTTTGAACAAGTTGTATCAAAATAAAAGTCTACAATTTATGCGAGGAAATTATTAAAGTTTAGAGAAAAATGGTTTCCAAATTACATTTAATTTAAATTGCAATAAAATAATATAAAATTCCAAATATTGAAACTGGACCTGACCCGGAGCCAGTAATTAATTGGGTTCGGATCCAAATCATTGTACTTGGATGCCTTTACTTGCCTGGCCTAGCCTAGCACAATGAGATCAGTCACAATAACCTAATTACATATTTACCCTCATGAAGTCGTTTTATTCAAATTTTAACTTCCCCCCCTCCTTCCGGGTGCAGTTAAAAGAGTTAAGCAGGAATTTCAATTCGAAGAAGAGAACAAAAGGGGGACTTTAGCTGACACAAAGGATAGCTCAGGTGCACGTGATTAAAGGCCCCCCTTTGCCTTCGGCCATAGGGCCTTTTAGTTTTGTTTGTTATCGGCATGTGATTGTGAGGAAAAGCAAGGAGGGACTGAGACTGGGACTGGGTCCCCCTCATTTCTTTTCTTGCGTGCCTTCGTCGTTTCGCCTAATATTGTGCTCCAAGGTCCATATGTATCCTTTTTTTTTCCCGAATCCTTTCGACGGTGGAGCAAATAGTCATGTCTAAATCTGGAGGATGAAAAGAAGTATAAATTATCATGTCTTGACTTTTGTGAAATATAAAATGATCATGTTAAAAAATATTATACAATTATTATTTAAATAAAAAATAAGTAAAATAAATTTACAAATAAATAGGGAAAAAATCAATAAAATAGTTTACGTGCAAATAAAAATTCATGTTAAACATAAATGAAATAAAAATAAACATAAACAACAAAATAGCAAAATTTGCTCTAAATAAAAATTTATGTTTAAAGAAAAAATGACTTGAAATAATAAAAATAATTATAAACAATTAATAAAAATATGAAATGATTTTAAAAAAAATTAAAAATATTTAAAAAAATCATAAGGATATTAAAATAAAAGAATAAATATAAAATATAAAAGAATAAGGAAAAATGAAAAAAGTAGCACAGACACCTACGGGTTGGGGCCCGCGCTGGTCCTACACAGTTCCTGATCCTAGCTATTATATTAGACCTTTTTTATGCTTCATTATTCGTTTCTGTTTTTAATAAACGCTATATCTTTCTCTAACATTCAGCCGCCAAGAAAACCAGTTTCTAGCGCCGGGAACTTCAACAGGTATGGAAATGATGCTACCTGGATTTGGAACTAAGAATGAAAGAAGATTGATGGCTGTAACAGATGTTGCGTATCGTTCGATTGATACGGGCAACTTAAAAGTGTGCCTTCGAAGTATTCTTTGAATAAGATTTGGATTACGCATAATGCAATTAGAGTAGGGGATAGCTATCGAACGAATCCTCCACCCAATTGGTCTTGGATAGCCCTCACGAAGTGGCCAAAGACTTAGAATTGCTATTGATCACTTTGGGCTAAGCGCGATTGGATTCTTATTAACACCAATAATTCAAGTTATGGCACTCGAAACATCGATTTCAAGGTCTATATGGTCCAGAAATTTGTCAGTTGGGGTCTATTAGGTTCGGGAGTTAATTACGTGCAGAGAAGTATGAAACCCCGACAATGCCTGAAACTAGTACTTGCTAGCTATGTCTTAACTTGGTTTCGGTTTCTTCGATTTTAATTTGTCATTATTTTCATATAATCCACTTTTAATGCATGAACTTTGTATAAACGAGTAAACCCGAGTTTCGAAGAAGAATTGAATCTCTTATGCACCTCAGAGATGGTGGGGAACATAAGGATTTTTGACTAAAAGTGATCTCCAAATTTAATTTTGAAAATCTTTAGATATTCATGTCAAGTATTGGAGAGATACTGACACGAAATATTACCTTATAATTTTTTAAAATAATTTGAAAATATGAATGCAAAATAAACACCCAGAAAGAAACATTTTAGTAAGATGACAAATAATATAACAAATATTGCATAAAAATAAATACTCAAGAGCATAGAAAAGGAGAGATGATTGGGATGTATCTCATAATTGTCTAAGATTATTGAACAATAATCGGAATGACAATTTTAAGACACGTTTGTACTCAATAGTCACTTAAGGCATGGAGAAAAGAGGTTTTGATTAAAAGGCCCAAGATGTCCGAGAAAGAGAAAATTTGGATTTTTAGTGAAGGTTTGAAAAGCGGGTTGAAGTATCCTTTCAGAAAAATAGGGTTGGAGTATCCTTTTGGAAAGAAAATTTCAAGTACTTGTTGGAAACCATAAGGTTTTTGGATATTTTTGGTAGAAATATAGGTTTTAAATTAAAACTCGATAATTTAAACAAGAAATAAAAATTAATTTTAGAAAGTGTTTTAAGCCTTGATCCGAGCCTAGTGGGACCTATGTTGTGATTTGTGACTCTAGGATGAGTCAATCAGATGTATTTTGAGGATATAGGCACCTCAAAAAGATGGTTCAAGAAAATTCATTTGATTTTTCTTAGGTCTAAAGACAGGGGACAATATTGCGTTGTCTGCCTTCCTAAATTTATTTCGGGCTGGTCCAAAGGTTTCTATGGTGAACAAGATATGAATTCGGTAAGGATTGACATAAAAATATTTCAAAAATCTTTGAAAATTGTTTTCTAGGTGGAATTAATATTTGAACACTGGCAGCACATGCAAGGAAAAGGATGTAACGAATTTTAAAAAATCATACCCTACTCGTTTGAATTATTAAATCACAAAAAAACACCTTTCCAGAAAATGGATTTCATGAAATTTTTGGAAAAATATGTTAAAAATCTAGAAAAATCAATTCTTGGGCCAAAATGGCTAAAATAGAATGGAAATTAATAATTCCAAGTGTTTTGGATAGCATTGGTTTGAAAAATTGTAACTCTTTTGCTCGGAATGATCTGGGGACAAAAAAAACATGGTTGGCCTAATCTAATTCATTTTCATAAAAAAAGTAAAAAAAAATTCATGAAAAAATGTTTGGGGTTCAAAAATGATTTTTCAATTCATGGCTATTACTGCTAAGGCAAAATAAGGGATTTTTTTTTTTTTTGTTTTTAGGTTCCTAGAACTAGGCTCAGACCATGGACATTCGAATGTTCGTGACAAAAGGGGGGTCACTGATAGTGGCTTCACAAGTTCATTTGCATAATCCCAAAGTAGTTTAGGATGATAAAATACCCATTAACCATGTCACAAGCAAAAGGACTCTAGCAATAAAATTAAGGCACGAGCAATTTAGGACAAGTCAAAAGGAGATTTCATTTTTATGAAAATCTGAACATTTTAGCCTCATTTAACCTTGAACCCAAACATGGAAAGCTTGATTTTTCCCTAAGATTGGAAGACTAATTGATGGAAAAACATTAGATCCATTTTAGTCCTTATTTATTGAAGTTAACATGAACCTAACTTGAAGAGATTTTGGAAAAAAAAAAAAAGATTTTTACAACAAGAACAAGACATCAAGCAAGCATCTTAATCATGTAAAACATCTAAACATGGAATCAAATGATGAAAACATGCTAGAACATCAAGAAACATGTTAAAAATACAAGGAAAATATGGATGATGCATGAACATACTAGAATATGTTTATGGAGACATGAGATATGGTATGAGCATAGATTAAAGTGTTTTCATGATATGAACATGTGCTAAAAGTTTCATGACAACATAAAGGCATCATTTTTAGGCATGAACATGTCAAAAATATATTTATGGAGATATGGAACATAATATGAGCATAAAAAAGATGTTTTCATGAAATGAACAAGTGCTAGAAATTTCATGACAACATAAAAATGTGATCTTTAAGCATGAATGTATGACAAGGTCATAAGCTCATGAGCAAGACATCAAAGAAAATGTATGGAACTTACAAAGGGTTATGGTTGCATGAAAGGATCATTAGCATGATGAAAAATTTGAAAATAGCAACAAAAATAAAGAAACAAATTGAGAAAATATACAAACAAGAGTTCTAGTAGCTTTTCTTCCTAAAAGATGAGTTTTTTTTTTTCAAGTAAAGATATCACTTTTTGAAGTGTTTTCTTACTTGTTATGAATTAGCAAAAAGAAAAATAAGCAAAATGGATTAAGATGGTGCTTTACAGGTGTTTTTTGGAGGTGGTATAGAGAGCTACAAAAATGGGATGAGGTACTTTGGAAGGGTTTTTTCGAAGGCTATAAAGAGAATATGAGAGGAGACTAGCGTGTGTTGAATAGCTGCATGTTCAGCTAAAGTTGGCCTCGTATGACCCTATGAATAATGAGGACAAAATGCAAAAACCAAGGGCATTTTAAGGTTATGTTGGATGTACCTCATGCATGGACAACGTACCATGCTTAGCTACCATTCAAAGTCATTGGTTAGCTCAGCTAAAATAGTGGGTCAAGGCCACTTTATGTAGCTCAGCATTGAGAAGGCACCAAAATGCCCTTAAACAAATCGTATCAAGTCATGAAAATGTCCCTAGTCATGGCTACTTAGGCTTAAAAAAATGTAATTAATCCAATCACAAGTCCGACATTGAGGCTTGGTATAAATTTGGTAATTTTTGGTGTAATGTGTAAGTTGTGCTTTAATGTCATGGTGCAAAGGGATGAAAATGTCACGAACTAGTTGTTTTGCCTTTGTGTTTTAATACAATGCATTTTGTATCGATATATAGAACAAATTTTGTCTAAATGTATTGTATCGATACATTGAGCTTGGTATCGATACATTTTGGCCAAAAATCTTGCTTTAGCCACTGCCAAGCTTGGCATCGAGACAACAAGCCAATGTATCGATACATGAAGTAATGTATCGATAAAATGACTTGCAGCAGTACAACCTCGAAAATTTGAATTTGGCTGACGTGCAGATCTTGTATCGTTACACTAAGACCTTGTATTGATACAAATATGAACAAATGCTAATTTTATGCACCTTTTGCTTTCCAAACACCGTACCATGGCTAGGAATGATAAATGATTGATCCGTGCTTATCTAAATAACCTCAATGATGCCTTAACTAATGACTTTGCCTTGAATGGTGACTTATTTTTTAATATTTTTTCAGCATAGTCCTCAAGCATTTCAAACTTTTCCAAAAAAAAATTGGTAACACGGCACTCGGTAATCGTCTTCATTTTTTATTTTTATTAATCATCTTCATTTTTTTTATTATTTTATTCCATAACCTTCCAATTCCAGGACATTGAAGATTGGCTTGGAAAGAGAAATAAGTGCATTTCATCTAAAAATCTTTGATTGGGCATGGTTTGTTTGAAAGAGACCTGAACAAAATAAGTTGTCTGTAATGGAGATTTAGATTAGAGACAAGATGGCAAGAAACAAAAAAGAAGAAGGAGAAGATAAAGGATTAGAGAACCTAAAGAGAAGAAGAATTTGTGTATTTTCCATTATTAAGCTGCAATGCATTTGTATATAACAACTATTACTCACGTAATTACCATATTTAAAAGTAATAAAATAAAGGAATAACATAATACTACTAGTAACAGAAATAACAGGCTCCATAATAGAATGGAAATATACTTAACAACTATAAGTAAAACACTGCATCTAACTTGCAGTGCCTGCATCAATACCCTAATAAGCAAACAATCCTTATCCTTAACGATTAAAACTTAGGAACCATTGTTGTAGCTCATGAAGAATTTCCTAAAAGCATCTTTAGAAAATGCATTAGTCCACTGCATAAGGACTCTAATAACTGCTTGGTTCCTTCTTTTGCAAAATTATAGCAAGTTTTTAAGCACTATTTACCACCTCACCATTTTGTCATACACTTGAGGTAGGTTTCCAAGCACCGATTTACCACCTCGGTTTGGCCATCTGTCTGAGGGTGATAAGCTGTCGAAGACTTCAATGAAGTTCCAAAACCCATTGAACATTTCTTGCCAAAATTGGCTTTTGAAAAATTTGTCTAAGTCTGACACAATGCTTTCAAGCAGCCCATGTAACTTAAAGATGTTGTTGAGGAATTCTTGAGCTACTGTCAAAGCAGAGAAGAGATGCTAGTGCCATAAATTATGCATTTTTAGACAACCTATCCACCATGAAAAATATCACACTTTTACCTAAGTATACTAGTAAACCATCAATAAAGTCCATACCAATATCAGACCATATTTTCTCTAGGACACAAAATGGTTATAGCAATCTTGGTTTAGTTGAAGGGTCATACTTACATTGCTAGCGTATTTAACATTTCCTTACCCTTCTTCTACTTCTTTCCTCAAGCCTTTCCAATAAAAAAACACTATCAGTCTTGTTGATAGTAGCTTCACCACCAAAATAGCCTCGAGAAGGTCCCTTATTTCAGGTCAGGCTAATCATCCATCATCAACTTACCTTGCCTCCTTAGCGAACCCCTAACCTAAGTATATTTAGAATTCTTATCAAGATTTTTTTAGGTCAATGGTAAGATTTTACAATCTATCATTAGATCTATACGAGTCTTACACCTTCTACAATAAACTAGTTTGCATTATTGATAAAGCCATTATTTGAGGTTCAGCAGCAATAGGTTTTTTGGAAAGCTTGTCAACCAACTGTTACTTGCACTTGATCTGTACACTATTGTATAATCATACTCCATCATTTTCGTCACTCATTGTTATTGAATTTGGGTAGTTAACTGCTGATCCAATAGAAACTTCAACTTATGATAATTAGTTTTAAGTATAAAGTGCACCCGCCAGATAAGCATCGCACCTCTTTATAGTTATTAATACTGGTATCATCTCTTTTTCATAGATTAAGAGCACCTGATGTCTAAATGCTAATGTTTTGCTAAAATTTGCTAACGGTCTGCCATTTTGTGTTAACATAAGCCCACACCAACCCAGAGGAATTTGTTTTAATAGTGAATTCTAATTGGGAGCCTAGCTAAGCTAACAAAAAAGCTTTAGTCATAGCTTTCTTCAACTGATTGAAAACTTGATTAGCTATCTCATTCAAATCCTAAGCATTTTTATTTAACAACTTAATTAATGGTTTAGCAATGATCCTAGCCCTTAATGAGGCATTTATAGTAACTGTGACTAACCCCAAGAATTCCCTTAGTTCCTTGATAGACCTTGGAATTGGCTAGTCTGGAATGCACTTCACCTTCTCTTTATCCATAGCTATACCATCACTAAAAATCACATGGACTAAATAACTAACCTTCCTAGCATAAAACTCATACTTAGTTTTCTTGACAAAGAGTTTATTGCTTTTAAGCTTGTCAAAAGCCATCATAAGATGGTACAAGTAGGAATCTCAATCTCTTAAATATAATAGTATATTATCAAAAAAATACTAATACAAATTTTCTCAAGTAAGGCTTAAAAACCAAGCTTATCAAACTTTGAAATGTATGAGTTGCATTAGTAAGGCCAAAAAGCATTATTAAGAATTCATAATCACCTTCATTAGTTTGAAAAGCTATTTTGTAAATATCCTCCTTATGCATTCTGATCTGGTGATAGCCAGATCTAAGTTCCAACTTAGAAAAATAAGTTACACTAAATAGCCCATTCAATAATTCATCCATCAAGGGTATATGGAACTTGTCCTTGATGATGAGTTGGTTTAATTACCTATAATCCACTCAAAGTCCCCACGGGCCATCTTTTTTTTTTCACCATGACTATAAATAATGTAAAAGAGTTGTTGCTATATTGAATTAGCCCAACATTCAACATGTCATTCACTAGTTTCTCAATATAAGTCTTTTGAATGGTAGGATACCTATAAGGTTTGATCCACACAACTTGATTGTGATGTTTTACGAGTATTTTATGGTCATGAGCTTGACCTGGAGGTTGTTTTATAAGGGTTGCAAATATCTCCTAGTACTTATCTAATAACTGATTTAGTGCCACCATTTCCTTTTAAGACTTGAATTCCTTAGCCATGGTAGAACACAATTGAGCTTGAGGACTAATAGTCAATAGATATGCCTAAAGGTGGTGTCCATTTATAGTAATTAAAGGATGTAACACTTTAGAGTTTTGTTTCTCATTCAAAACTTCAATGCGACCATGTTGCAATCCCTGTAATGTTTTCTATTTAGAATCCCACTAAAACTGCAGTGAAATCCCAAAGAATGGTCATTAAAGTAACTAACCATTATACCATTCCAGTGGACTTCTTTACATACCTTAATAGTTTGCATTCTACCCCTATATGCTATAGTGACTTTAAGCTTGTGATTTCTCCAAATAGGCAATCCTAACCTTTTGGCACTAATACTATCTACAAAATTATGGTTGTTGCCAAAGTCCACAAGAATTAAGAACCCTTGACCATTACTCTCTTCTTTAACCCTCATAGTTTGAAACTGTTCTATACATATCATCACATAAAAAGACAGCATAGATTATTCTGCCTACTCTCCCCCTATCACAAATAATTTAGTGTTGTCCACTTAGTTTGAGTACTCCTCTTACTACACCTCCTCATCACAGTTTTCAATTAAAATTTGATATAATAAGACATCACGTATTTATGATCTAGTGTGCACTTAGCCCTAAACCAATAACATTATCTTTTTCTCTTCCTATCTTCAATCTCAACAGGTGTAGGTATTTTGGAAATGATTTTATATTTGTACCAAGAAGGGTTTTGCTATTATAGGAATTAGGGTAATTGATAGTGGAGTAGCTATTGTTTAAAGGAGCCTTTGGAGTTGGTAATAATGGTGGAAATAGGCTAAATATATAATAAATTGGCTAGTTACTAGAATGTACATAGCCTGGATTGGTTTGATGGTTTGCAAGTGAAGTTTTTTTCTTAAGGTTTAGGAATAGGATGGATTTGACTTTTTCGGCATGGTAGAAAACTTTATTAATAGTCTTAGCTCTAAATAGAAACATAGGTTGATGAATATCTTGCTTCAAATTGCTAACAAAAATACATAAAGCATGAGTGTTAGATAATTGCAAGAGATTAAAAATACCTAAGAAGTCTTCATATTCTTTCACTAAAAGTTTCTCCTTTATCTCTTTTTAATAGCCTTCCTAAATAAGTTGATACAAACTTCTCACATTTCTTGCAAAATATTGATGCCATTCTAATGCATGACCCTCTAACTAAACATCATCGTTTGATCTTAGCAGTTTGAGGTACACGCTCAACTTTAAAGAATTGCTCTAGCTTAAGCGCCCATCTTTTGAAATCATGCCTAGAGAGTTTAGGGCACTTCAACTTATATGATATGTGACAATAATTTTCAATAACAAGTTGTTTGGCTACAATGAGCAACTCCAACCCTTTGTTGGTGCTTTGGTTCATTTCATTTTTTTTAAAACCCTCACTGGACAATGCCCCTTAATATTCCTTTGCTAGAACTTGTTCATCCTTTGTTCATAAACAACTCAAACGGGTTCTTAAGATCTAACTTTATCCAAGCATGAAGATTTTCAACCATATCGTCCAGCTTCCAATCCATTTGCAGAATGGGAGATTGAAGATTAGAGATCCCCTGCTAAACTTGATTCATATCCTTTTGCAATTTAATAGCAACTCTTTCAATCATTTTGGCTAAGTCTTAGGCTCTAATACCAAATGATGATCTGGAACTAAGAATGAAAGAAGATTAATGGTTGTAATAGATATTTAGATTAAAAAGAAAAGACCAAGAAACCAGAAAAAAGAAAAAAGAAAAGAAATAATCAAAGAATCTAAAGAGAAGAAAAATTTGTGTATTTTCTATTATATTCGCTGCAATGTACTAGCAGCTGCAATAACAACTATTATTCATGCAACTGCCATAGTTGAAAGTAACAGAATAATAGAATACTACTAGTAACAAAAACAACAAACTCCATAACAAAATAGATATGTACTTAACAACTACATTGAAATCGCTACAATATTTACATCATGAAATTGGAAATTTTTAGTTTTCAACGATGGGAACTAAAATTTTTCATTTTTTCTATTTACTAGATTTCATGTTTTATACCAAAAATTTCAACTTTGACGTTTTTAAAAAGTCCAAACCAAATCATAGAAAACACAATTATTTATTATTTTAGAACCAAAAACGCAAAAAGCTCCTATTTTTTTAAAACCAAATTCTTTAAAGCTTTTCTTTCAAAAACTAGAGAAGAAAAATTTTAAAAATACACTTATCTTAGAGAAAACTAAAAGCTTGTATTATTGTTGTCGTTGTTGTAGACACATATTTTGTTCAGGCCTCTTAATCTATTTTTCATAATTCTAACTACCTGCAATTAACCTAGATCCCTTAAATGAACCGTCGATGACCACAAGACCAAATTTAATGATTTAAGCAAGTTAAAAAGCTCAATTTTGATGATAAAAGATGGTACATAAACTTAATAGGATAAACTGAAAAACTTTTCCAATTTTAAAAATTGAAATTAGAGATATGAAGGAATAAAGAAGTGAAATTATGTAAGTTGACTCAATTAAGCCATTTGAAAAAGATAGAATAGTTAATTGAAACAATTGTAGTCAAATAAAGGCCTAATAATAAAGTCAAAGATTAAGTCAAAAAAGTCAAAGATCAAATTTAAAAGTCAAACTTGGAGAAAATGAAGGATTTTATAATCACAGTCCAGAAAAAGGTCAAATGGTGAAAATTGATCATGCTAATTAGTAAAAAGAAGCAAAATGAAAATAATAGCAAGAGAAATTGAGTCAACTAGAGTTAAGGGAATACATATTCAAAGAAATCAAAGATCAAGTCAAGAAAAGTCAAAAGTCAAACCAAAATGTCAACCTTGGAGTAAAAAAAGGAATTTTAAAATTAAATCCTTTAAAAGAATGGAATGTCAAAATTGACCATGTTAAAATAAATTTGAGCTTGTAAAAAAGGCTAGTCAAGGGAAAAGAAAAACCTAAGAGGGCTAATAAAAGATAACACTAAAAAAAGTAAATTACTAAATAAGTGGACTTTCTGGATACTAAATTGATAAGGCTAGAAAGTTCAAAATTCAAAACTAACTAATTGAGACATTCATTTAGTAAGTTGAATTAAACCAAAGAAAACTATTGCAGGGGAGGGTTGTTGGTTATTATACATGCAAAGAAGGCAAGAATGTTCTAAAAAATTATACACTTAAAATATTCTAAAACAATTAGAACTTCACAAACACTTTCTTAACACACATCAATACTAAACCAAATAGTCTAAATTAAAGGCCTTGTTTATTTAGAATAATTTGTAAAAAATGTTACAAACTTATTGAATCATTGTCATACAAATAGCCTAAATATTATTAATAAATTTTGAACTTAAAATTTGGCACATAATCAAGAAACTAACCTAGAAAGCAACAAAAGCATCATCATTCTTATCATCACTAAAGTCAGATGCTTCATAGTTTATTCCTTGTGAAAAATTAGATTAAATAATTAGGTTCTTTAAATTTCAAATGTCTTAATAAACTTATTGTAACATTGAAACAAAAAGTAATAAGATTACCTGCTGAAAAATCTAGCCATATCTAATCATCAAAATATATAAAAGCTTGAACTATTTTTAGCTTAAGTGAACTCCTCAAGGAACTAATAACTTTTTCCCTATGCTAAAAGCTGACTCAGAAGCAATAGTTGAAATTGGAATTGCTAAAAGATCAGAAGCTAATAGTGAAAGCTCAGAATATCGAATTGAGCTTTTACTATAGTGATTGAGTACATCAATGTCACTATTCAGCTCAAGTACCTGTTTTTCCAAGTAAAGATCTAATTAAGATTTTTCACCTTTAACTTTGGATCGACTTAAAAATAGCTTGTAATCATCAACCTTAACACTACCTAATCCCTTATCAACCCCACTGACATTAGATTGTTGCAAGCTAGATTCAACCAAAGTAGCATGTAATACACTAGAACTTCCAAACAAAAAGGAAGATTTTCTGTTCTTCACATACTCATCAAACAAGATTCTAAGAGTACTAGGAACTGTTTGGACAAACTCTAAGGCATGAGTACCATAAAGTTTAATATAGCAATATTCCACATGATTCAACTTGTAACAAAGGTCTAAAATAGCAATACATGATAACACCAAACTATACTAAACCCAATACTTATTGAGTTTTCCATACATTTATTTAATAATTGGAATAAAAAATGTATGTGGAACTTTATCTCTAAAATAAATATTTGTAGTAGGATATCCAAAACTAGAGACCAAATAGGTCAGATCATAAAAAACCTTCAAAAACTTGCAAAGAATAGGAACATTTTCCCATTCCTTATTAAAAAATGTAAATTATTTGAAATTTGTCCCATTAAGCCTAATAAACTAACACATCTTTGTAATAAAAAACCAGGTTTAGGCATAAAAAAGTAGAATTCCATTTGACACGCACATCTTGATGTAACTTCTTGGTTTTATTCAATTAAAAACTTTTTTCAACCACATCATAAAATCTTTTTTGTGAGGGGCATATTTTTTATATACTCGATCTTGCTACGAATTTTACCAACAACATCATCAATAAGATTCAAACCAGCTTGAGCAATAAGTTCAATATATGTCCATAACATCTAATTTGAAAGAGTGCACCACCATATAAAATGGCCCTATTGGCACAAAAATGACTTTTGAAAGAGGAAATCATAACATCATTATAAGATACATTATTCAAATTGACACTAAAAAATTTCTTTTCTATATTCCATTGGGTTAAGCATAAAATAAGTTCATCTACTATGTTCAAACCATCATACAAATGGGTTAAAGCTTTAAACCTTTTTTGTGCAAATTCTAATCTATATCAATCCTATGAATAGTAATATAAATGTATTCATTAATAGTACATTTAGATTTTCAATTACTAGAAGTTAAGTATATTTTACCAGATGCTTTAGCCAACTCTTCTTTCACAAGTTCTCTTTCTTTTGCATAGTAACTTAGTACAAACCTAGCAGCTTTGTGCCTACTTATATTTTTATAGTTAGGACTTACAACACTCATCATATATCTAAACCCCAGTTCCTCAATTGCTCTAAATAAATGCTTACCACCACAATAAAAGTGGAAACAACTCTACGATATTCTTTAGTGTCACACTTATAATTTTTAACACATGAACCATCTTCTAAAGTTGGTTAAGTAGCTAGTGTATACTGAGTAATATCCTTATTATATTTTTTAAGACAAGTATTTGAATGAATTTTTAAATAAGCAGTTCCATTAGACGTTTTAATAGAAAAACATTCTTACAGTGATCATATTGTGCCTTCATCAACTTTGTTCTCACATTCAAGCTTAGTCATTTCATCCTATACCTTTGAAATAGTCAACTTCTGATGTTTGGTAGACGTTCATACTTGTTCTATCCATCATCTATCTATATAGGGATATTTGAGCTAGCCATTTTCATAAAATCTTAGGTCTTGCAATCTTAAAAATGAATAACAATAAATGGTTATGGTATATTAATCTTTACCACTCATTCTAATTATAACATACTATAACATGAAGACAGCTATACAAGCCATGGTTTTATTATGCCTACAACTATATTATTTATGGCTTTAAAAAAAAGTTAGCTCAACCTTTTATTATGGTCTTATTGTTAAGTTCCAATGCTACCTTTTACCCCCAAAACCATGAGTCATAGCTAGTTGCCAACCGGTTGCTATTATGTTTATAAATATGGTGGTTGCTTTATCAATTATTTAGATATGAGCTACTAGTAATAGAACAACAAAAAGATATGAGCTACCAATATTACTTCTCAAAGCTTAAGCAATTAAGTCGTTCTTCTTTATTCCAATTTAACAACTTTCTTAGTAAGAATCTATTGAATCCTAATGCTTTAAAATTAGAATATACATATATGTTCGAGACATCCATTCAATTACTATAAAGAGGTTTTAATCACCAACTAGGAAACTGTTGCTATAAAATCCTTCATAACATAGTTGTTTCTATAAATAAGTTTTGAAATAAAATGAAATGGTAGTAATCTAAACCTTGAAAAAGGAAAAAAAAAAAAAACAAGGGGAAGAGCCTAAATAAAGCAACATTAACCCTCTAAAGAATAGTTCTATGACAAGCAAGTTTATTAAACATTAAATCCAAGCTTAATATAGGTACCAAAAATAAGATTAAGAGATTATGCCCTAAATTATGCCACTAAAAGCATTCCATATTAGTTTAAGAACAAATATACATAAAAAACCACATAAATCAATTCAAAAATAGGCCCAAAGACTATCATTGTTGAATTAACAAAAGTACATACTCTGATAGAGGGATCAATAAAGTTGTACGTTCAAGAGAAAAAAAAGTTCGAGAAGGGCTAGTGAGATGCTTAGGGTGGATCGAGTAGGGTGGACTGGCTGAGCTATAAAATCCTTCATAACATAGTTGTTTCTATAAATAAGTCTTGAAATAAAATGAAATGTTAGTAATCTAAACCTTAAAAAAGGAAAAAAAAAAAAAGAAGAGCTTAAATAAAGCAACATTAACCTCTAAAGAATAGTTTTATGACAAGCAACTTTATTAAACAATCAATCCAAGCTCAAATAGGTACCAAAAATAATATTAAGAGATTATGCCCCGAATTTTGCCACTAAAAGCATTCCATATTAGTTTAAGAATAAATATACATAAAAAACCATATAAATTAATTTAAAATTAGGCCCAAAGACTATCATTGTTCAATTAACAGCATACTCTGATAGAGGGATCAAGGAGAAAGTTGCATGTTCAAGAGAAAAAAAAGTTTGAGAAGGGCTAATGAGATGCTCAGGGTGGATGGAGTAGGGTGGACTGGCTGAGCTAGCTACACGAGTTAGATCTGAGGAGGGTGGACTAATTGAAAGAGCCACACTAAGAGGCAGTAGACAAATAGAGCTAAAAAAGGGTAGGCGAAGAGAGCTAAGTTAGGAGATGGCAGACAAAAAGAGTTGAGAGGATAAGAGAACTAAGCTACAAGGCAAAAAACAAAAAGAGCTGAGAGAATGAAAGAGCTGAGCTAAGAAATAACTCATAAAGAAAGCTAATAGGATGAAAGAGTTGACTTAGAGGTAATAGAGGATGAAAGAGTTGAAAGAACGAGTAAGCCTGAGAGGCGATAAACAAAAAAAAGCTTTTGGTCTTTAAAAAATATAAGAACATATTTTATTTTTTATATATTAATTACCATGATAAGTTTTTAATAAATAAATAGATATTCTACTTATATAATTGACTATTATTCAGGCTGGGCTCGAGCTTAAAAATCTTTGCCTAAGGCCTGACTCTTTTAGAAAACGAGCTTTGATTTTTGCCTAAGCTTATTTTTCAGCCCTAATTTTTTGGCTAACCCTACCAAATACCTATGAGCCACAGGGTTTGGGTGGGTAATCGAGCCCTTAAATAAGTCTATGTCATATACTTATGCATATTTTCTTACCATGTTTATTGTGATTAATAATTATGGATGACTTTTGATGATTTAGTGATTTAAACATGCCATATTAGATGAATATGTCTAGGTATATTTTAGTTATGGTAGTTTCTAATATGTTATCATTCATTTTTCTTTTATTTTGGCTACTTATTAATGATTCGTAGTTTGTTTAAGTTTTTGTTTGGTTTTTCCATCAATAGAGGTGGACAGCTTGATAATCGTAAGGCTTATATGCTTAGGTGATTTGGTTAACTAAATTTATAAATTCATTGGCCATTAGGAGCTAATCTTTCTTGATTCACAAAGTTTGTTGTCAAAATTCCCCCAAGAATGGACTAGGATTTGTTCAACAATGAACCCATCTTCATTTATTGTTTTTGTTATTTTCTTTCTAGTAAAACTTGGGGGATATTAAACCATATTAATGCTTAGATATTTGTTAATTTTGGGATAGAAATTTTGGTTCAAATCCATTATAAAATTAGTTTAAACCTAAGTCAATGTGACCTTAGATATGAACCATATGGATTTGGAATTTATGGCTAGGAAAGTATAGTTGCTCATTGTTTTTAGGGTTGCCATGACTTTAATTGAGATGTATTTGAAAATGTCCCTTACTGTTAAAAGATGCTTTAAATGGAAGAAAAATTATGGCCCTTGGATTTAAAGCATTTGAATCTCCATGATTCCTTAGGAAGTTTGATTTTACTGTCTTATACTAGCATACATTTTGTTCTTTCCTTTGGTATTCAAATGCCAAGTATAGAAAGCTTATAATTGCCTCATTGTTGTACCATACTTTATTGTCCCACCATTACAAAGTTACTAGAATAACATCCAAATTCTCTCTCACTTTGTTAGAAACCTTTAGGCTAAGAAATGCATCACTTGCCACAATGATGTGGCACTCAAATACCACTACTCCATAATAATAGCGCATAGTTACATGCATTAGGGCACTTCTTTGGCCAATCATTTGAGATCTTTTTTCTAGCCATCTACTTTACGTTTAAACCTATATGTTGGCATTAGAATGCCAAAAGATCAACATCAAATGGTTAAGTTTAGGTCTAATCAACCCAAGCTTTAGCATCAACCAACTCCTTTATTTTAGCCTCTTATACTAAAGATAGGTTTGATTGTGGCCATTGTTTAGCATATCACTTGAATTTATATTTAGG
>JBBYHK010058939.1:0-15679 GCA_038382065.1 Adansonia grandidieri | reverse complement strand
ATAGGCATTAAGTTTTTTGGAGTTCGTTTAGTTATAAAATGAGGTAAGTTTTCGTTTGCTATTTCAATCCCCTATATTTTGCAAATATGTTTGATGGTAGCCATTGTTTGGCCAATCATTTGAGTTAATTTTTAGGCCAGTAGCACTAGAATTAAATCTTGTCGTGTCAACTTTCAAATGGCATAAGTTTTTTTTATTATTTTGACTTCATTTAGGCATGGAGTGGATGAAGGAATCATAGTATCCACTAGTAGTCACATGCCACTATCAAAGCTAACTTTTTCAACTTTGTAGCCAGCCTTAGAGGTCTTCAAATACCTTAGACTAATGGCTAATTAGATCACCTTAAAAAGTTCAAAAGTTATTCAAATAACTAGCTGCCAAACCTCATTGCCGAAGGGAATCATATTCTTCCATCCATCCTTATGCATAAAGAATTATACATATTTATTGAATAAAACCTAACAAAATTTACAAGAAAGTTTGTGTAGAGAAAATAAAATTGCAAAGAAACTGTCAGATGCCTTCAAAATTTGTGAATCATGTTTACATGTGATAGTAAAAATTACTTGTAACAAGAATCTTTAAGAGTCGAGAACATATCTTTTTAAAACCTCATAATTTTAAGGGAAAGATTCCAACAAAAAAAAAGCTCCAATAAAGATTACGTTCAAGCGCTTCCGAGAACACAAGCATTTCAAGAGTAACACCTCTAATGGCAATTTACACGGGTGATAAACAAAACCTTCTCTAGGTTTAAGGTTTCTCTAATGCTAGCTAGAAGATCTTGGGATCTCAAACAAAAGATTCTTTGCTAGTTTTACACCCCCAAATAAATCAAGAACATTTCTTGATTACAAAGAAACAAAAAAACAAAAATAAAGGAAAAACAAGGAAAAGATTGGCTACTAAGGTTTTTTTTCATGGCTGAATCTTCGATTTTTCTTAGCTATCTTGGAAATCAAATTTCCAACAATTAACCAAGTAAAAATTAGGTTACATCGCCCATATAGTGAGCTCCATAATATCGTATTAATAGAGAGGTTTTTTGATTAAGATCAAGCTCTCCTAATCTAGATAAACTCTTTTACCTATTCCATCCAAGACTAGGTCAAGTCACTAATTAATTAGTGTCTTGGCCTAGCTTTATTTTATTTATGTCAAACCCTAGTCCATGTCTAATTGGGCTTTATTGAAAACAAGGCTTATTAAAATATTAGCTAGGGTTTTGGCTGAACAATTTTACTTTAGATAAATTCAAGTTTACCAAGAATAATTGTCACATAATTATCTTAGTAACAAAGAACAAAATTTAGTTAGGATTAGGATAATCTTAATGACATGTCTACTATTAGATATAATCTTGATAAGACAATTTTATCTTTTCTTGCAATATGAAGACATTAAATATTAGATTTCATAAACCTAATTTATGTCTTTATCAATCTTAATTGAGATAATTAGTTAAGTCCTCCATAATATACCTTTTATTTACTTATGTCATAATTAAATCCTGATTTTAATCCAATTAATTCGTTTTACTGTGTGTGACTCATTAGGTTGCCAACATGTTGGCAAAGAACATAATTGATCTCATTAATCATGTTCATAAATCAAAAGTGGATCTAACAATCGATCATCACCACTAAAATGTAAAGTCAATACAACCTCATCAAAACCTTTTAGCGATCAGCTTATCAATGTAGTTTAGTCATTTTGCCAAATATTCCAAATTGAGCGTGAGCATGATGCAATGTCTATTCAAACTTTAATCCATATTAGTTACTGCAACTCATTGTTAAAATTATGAATTTAGAGAAATAATTTCTCCTAAATTCATCATGTTTTAGCCAAATACTTTAATCCTATTACCATAGCCAAGAACAGATAAAATATATCACTAATGTCATTAGGAGTGATGAATCTTCTCTAGATCAACCATCCACCTTTATATGGTTCACATTGTTCCCAAAATTATCCTACCATAGTCATCCCTTCTCATGGACCTATTTAGGCAAAATCAAAGTATGACATTCGTATGCAAGATGACCTAGTATCACAAGTCTAAAGACTAATTACACGACTTTCATGTGAGAACATTTTCATAGACACTTGAGTGACAAATATCAAATAGAGTTTTCATATAGCCTATTTTTAATGAACTTGTTTCCATAAAACAAACACCCATTTGTCATCCCAAGTATCCCTTATACTTCAATGAGATCAGTTGCTTAATTCAAAAGTGGAAAGCATAACAGTGCTAGTTTTTTAGCATTGCCAAATGCCTTGTCTTGGCAATATGATGACTAGAAATTGTTATAAGAACATGGCTTTGATACATAAGGATCCTACAATTATAACTCTTTATAGTTCCTTTATATTCCTTATATGTTCCATGGGCTTCATTCAATTAATGGTTGCATGATTATCGGTCATACCACTAACATAAAGGAAAACCTTTTATCATTGTGATGTGATGATGGATTTGTGTTATTAATTGTATGCCCCTAGGTCCAATCTAATTGGCTTTAGGGCATGTTTACTAATAATTGGTATATGTTAAGCTCATTTATTCTTCAAATTGGTTTAGTTCTTATTTTTAAAATTAAATATTCAATCTTCCTACTTAGTTTGGTCACTTTTTTCATCATTCCTCCAAAACCTTTTTTAAATTGTTTTCTTCTTAAAATCAAGTAGTCTTTATTTAGTTTTCACATACTCTATTTTTAGTCCATTTCAGCGATTTCTTCAAAATCAATTTTCATCTCACTTTTGACCTTTAAATTAAAAGTTAGTGTCATGATCAAATGACAACTCTATGGGTGGAAGAGTTTTACCTCACATAAAATGTTTGATCTAGTAAAGTGTCTGAAGTAATCAATGTGAAGTACAAAAAGATGATTCTAAATTGAATTTTGAAAATGAATTCTCTATTAAGACAAAAGATTGATTTGGAAAGAAAATTGAGGTTGATGATTTGAACAAAACTAATATAAATTTGCAGAACTCATTTTCTAGGTTTTATATGCAATAAAAAAAGGCTTAAATGATATGTTTAAGACTCAAGGAGTCTTTTTTGACAAAGATGGATTAAGACATTATGATACTAAAAAGAACCTCACATGAAAATTTTTTTGCCAACATAAATGATTCAATTGAAGCATCTAGTATATGCACATATTATCATAGATTTAGTTATTTTAAATGACATCATCCCCTAAAGATTGTTACTCATAATGGTAAACTCATTAAGAACATGGATACTAAAAGGAATTAGCACTTCTTAATATGAGATTACCAAAATAAAATGGATTCCTAAGGAACAAGAATTGTGAGTACTAATTTTCATGGATCCAAGAAAATTTGGAAAGCCAAAAGAAATATTTGATTACGTTCTTATAGGTGGATAAGCATTGCTACAAGGAAAATTTAGCAAAATAATGATCCATGATACCTCGATACCAAATGCCTAAGACACAAGACCAATGACAAGGTCTAATTTAAAGACTTGAAGCCTAAAAGTGTTCAAATTATTTGAAAGGTCAAACTAAAGGGATTGATTCTATTGGTAGTAAATCTTTCACTAATATTGAAAATGTTTTACGTGTTAGAGGCCTTAAACATAATTTACTTAGCATTGATCAATTACATGATAATAGACTTTAAGTTTTTTTTGAGACTATAGGTTGTCAAGTGATTGACATCAAGACTAAAAAAATTATTTTTATTGCATATCATCAAGGAAATATTTATATGGTTTACATAGATAACTTATTTTCTAAAATTTTGTATTTTAAGGTAAAAAAGGAATAATGTTATTGGAATTGGCATACAAGATTTGGACATGCTAGCATCATGTAAGTTTGAAACTCTCTTAAAATGATTTGGTTGTTGGTTTACCAAAGTTGAAATTTGAAAATGACAAAATACGTGATGCATAAGTTAAAGGAAAACATAAAAAAAGGTTTTTCCAAACCTAAAACCTGTATTTCAATTATAGAACATTGCAATTACTCCATATTGATATTTTTTATCCAACTAGAACATTGAGTACTAAAATAAACAATATGGCTTTGTTAGCATTGATGATCTCATTAGATACACATGTTTTGGAAATATTTATTACTTTTTACAAAAAAATTCAAAATGAAAAATAGATATTTAATTTCTAGCATAAGAAGTGATTATGTAAAACAATTTTCAAAATCTACAGTTTTATTAATGTTGTAGTGAAAATAATATTGACCATAGCTTTTCCAGTTGTACTCTTCGAATGGGTAATTGAAAGGAGAAATAAAACTCTATAAGAAATAGCTAAGACAATGCTTTGCTAGAGGACTGCGACCCTGATTCCTTTGGGACTCTGACTCCCTTTAATGCATGAGAAGCACAGGAAAAACCACTAGTGAAGAAGATCTAGAAGATGCTGATCCAATAGGTGCCTACTAAAATAAGTAGGAGGGAGTAGAAGAACTCGTGCTCATGGAAGGTAAGATGTTGGGCCTTAAAAATGAGAAGAAGGATCAAAACATCGAAAGCCTTTCTGAGTCAAGGCATGCCCCCTTTAAAAAACATCTGTTTACATGAGGTGCAAGCTTTTGACATAGCTAGGCAGGTATATAAGCATAGCAAAACAAGTATAATATTTTCATAATTAGGTGGTGATCCAAATAGGCACTGATATGGAGTAATGACACCAAGCACAGAGGAGGGCAGTTGATGATGATAAATAAATATAACTTGATTAGGTTAATTTTAAAGAAATTCCTTATGACTTTTTTAAAGAAAAAAGCCTAATATTAGCTATTTTCATATTTTTAGCTATAAAGCTTTGATTTAAATGATGGAAATTAAAGATAATCTTGGAAAAATTAACGCAAAAAGTGATGAACAAATTTTACAAAAAAACTTGGTTGTTTAAGAATCTATACATGTTATATTTTATAAATCCAGTCCTCTTTGGAGAAAAAAGCTCATTTAATGATGATGAAATTGATGTTCTTCTAGATAACCTAGATAGAGCATCTAATGACAAAGAAGAGGATCAAGAAGAAATGGCACTTGAAGAAACAAAATATAAAGAAATTTCTTGAACAACCATAATTAGAAAAGGACCTAGTTTGCTTAGAGATAAAAGCTATTTTAAAAATAGTAAGATTATAGGAATTCAACTCAAGAAATAAAAACTAGACTTCTTTAAAAAAAAATTATAACTATTTGGCTTTTCTGTCCCAAATTAAACTTAAAAATGTTAAGGATGTCTTGGAAGATGATCATTAATCTTGGCCATGCAAGATGAATTAAATCAATTTGAGTGAAGCAAAGTTTTGAATTTGGTGCAAGGTGTAATGATTATCTTACTATAAGCAACAAATGGGTTCTAGGAACAAAGTGGATGAAAATGGTAACGTGGCTAGAAATAAGGCTAGACTAGTGGCTTAAAGGTATAGTCAAAAGCTATTAGATTAGAAGGTATTATCAAACCTATGCTACTCTAGTAGCTAGTTAAATTAGAAGCTATTAGAATGCATTTGGCATTTACATGTTTTAATAATTTAAACTTTTCCAATGAACGTTAAAAGTTTTATTCTATATAGTTTTATAAAAAAGGAAATATATATACAGTAAAATGTTAAACTCATCCATGAAAAAATTGATAATTCAAAAAATATCTCCTTACTTATAATTGATGCCTAGGAGTTTGTTTAACTTTTGTTACTTTTAGAAGATTCTCACATAAGGTGGAAGAGATAGGCGACTTGTAAAGGTCATAATTGTACTTGTAAAAATCAAAAGTGGTATAAAAAGGTTTTTCATTTTTTCTAGTCTTCAGATATATGGAAAGTGAGTAAATAGTTCATTCTTTTATCACCTGATATCCACGCTTCAATACATCTTTTACAAAAATTATATGTTTTAGAAGCAAAATGTGAAATCTGAAATAACAAAAAATTTTAATTTTTTTGAGTAAATTTGAAAAGAGTATGATAATGAAGCAAAGATTTCTTTGATATTTATGAACATTTTGAATCATTCAATTTATAAGAATAAATATTAGAAGTGGTATATATAGACTTTCTTTTATCTTTTCCATAATTTTCAAAGGCATATGAAAATATCTAGTAAAGCCCTTTATCATCTAGTACACCCAAGTTTCAAATAATAATTACGTTTTCTACTTTAATCATAGCTTTTATAATCAAAATATGAAATCTTAAATGATTAACGATTATAATTCATTAAGAAGAATTCGAAAAGCAGAATGATAAAGAGGTAAGATATATCTTTTATATTTATGAAAATTTTTAATTGTTAAATCCTTCTGTTGCCCGTGGAACTAAGTATATCTAAAAGGAAGATCAATGATTAAAAGAACTTTGAGTTAACACAGACCTTATTAAAAATATTGACTCAAATTCCAAAGATACAGTAAAAGAATTTTGAGATATTTCTTGATTCACTGAAAACAATGATGAAAAATCAGACTAGATCGGTCCAGAAGGTAATTCGATCTAGTACCATATTTGAATCGTGTGATGTCTGAACTAGCATAAAATCAATTCAAATAGTAAAAGAACCAAAAAAAATTTATTTTTTTAAAAATAGTTTTTGAATTGATGATATTTGAACATATAACATTTTAAAATTATATGAAAGCATAACATTAGGCCAAAACTCATAACCATCATTAAGTATTTATTATTTTTTTGCTTATTTAACATTAAAATATTTTTTACATTTAAAATTATTTTAATTCAAAGAGACTGATCCAACCGGTTAAACTGGTTGAACAAATAACAAAAGGTCATATCGATTTACTTAAGAAGTTTAAAATTATTTAACATTACTAGGTAAAATATTAAATTAATGAGTATTTAGTAGGTTTATAAATAAAGCAGAATCTCAATTGGATGAAGTGTTAGGCACTATAATTTATATTGTATACATGAACAAATGGTTACATCGTAAGTATTCAAAATAAATAAAATAAAATAATCAAGTAGACAAAAAATACAAAAAAAAATTAGTTTTACCAAATCTAAAAAATAGATCAAGCCAAGGTTTGGAACCTTTGACCTTAAAATGAAATCTCCCTCCCTCTCAAGTGCTTGACAATATTCACAACTCATCTTCTAGGCATCCTCAATCACATTACCAGTCGATAGCATTTATTGATGGTAACACTATGAGCTAAATAGGAGTGCTAAATCGCTCTCAAAGATGATGCAAAGGAGTTGCCAAAAAATAAATTTAGATTTTTTTGTGAAAAAAATATCTCTCTAGTTTCAATTTTCCAAAGTAAAAGGAAACTGAACTGGTTGCAATGTTTTCCCAAAAAATCTAGGTCACATCCTTTTAAAATTCAAATTAGGATAATGTTTTCAAAATTTGAAATTGGATAGGAATATCTTATCTAGACTAGAATTTGTTTAGTGTAGAAACCTTATTTTGTTTAGGTCTCTATTTAATTTTTTTCTTAGGTTTTAGAGGTTAAGTAGAATTTCTAGTTCTGGATCTTTTCGGATGAGTTATAGATGATAGAAGGGTCCAAAGTGAGGTTCTGATTGGTTCCAATAAGCTTAGTTTAATGTAAAGGCATCTGGGTTTAGTTGTCCAATTTAGGATGTCGGTATTAGATTTTAAAAAATCAAAACTTGAGTCTCGAAAATCCAGGAATGTGAAAGTTGATTGATATATCTCTCATGGTGATTAGAGTGATTACTGAGGTCATTTGGATGAAAACAAGACTTGTTTTTGAAGTTTAAATCAAAAGTCAACATAATAAAAACAATTAACTATAAAATGTCAATTTTTTAGCTTTAAAGGTTTTTTTTAACTGAAGGTGTTCTATAACTCAAATTTCAAAATTGATTACATCAAAATGAAATTGAACATGGACTTTAGGTTAAGAAAGTGTAATTGGGATAGAGTTGTGAAAGGACCTTAGGAATTTAGAAAGCCGAAAATTCTTGAAGGCTTAATTCGAGAGGTCTAGGATAGAAAATTTTAGATTTTTCTAGATAAGGTCATTAGGACTTATTTTTACTACAAGATGGAATATTCAATTGCATTTTTACATAGATAAATCATGATCAATTCAATGGAATAAAAAGTTGTACATAGATTAGTGTATGAAAGCCTTGGCCGAATTCCAACATGTGCATAATATGCTAATTTTCTTAATCTATTCATTAATGGCTTTAATGTAATTTCCCTTAAAATCACTCTAGGATGATTAAAGCTTAAATCACCAACTTCAAGGTTTATAAATTAAGATGATTAGCCATAATTTCATAACTTTTAAAAACTTAAAAATTTTAAAAAATCTGGAATATTCTTTTCTCTTTCAAGCTTTCATCATTTTTAGAAAGAAGATCTAGCTTGGAGTAGCTATAATTTTTATCTTTTTTTTTTAATTTCATTTCAATTTCATGAATTTAATGATCAATTCATGCTTATCCATGCTTGGATGATGTTTGGCCATGCTTATTTCATGATCTTTAGTGTTAGACCTTGATGATTCATGATGATATTGTGTTCGTATCTTGATTTGGGCTATGATTTGTTTGATTTCTTATTGTTTAAAGCATGATCACATGATTCATTGTTGAATTCTAGATTAAATCATGATCAATAGGCAAGATCAAGTGTTGGAACTAGAGGAGATCTATAGATCAAGGTTCAGTTAAACTAGTTTTCTTAGGATTTTGATGATTCAAGTTTAATTAAGCTAGAATTTGATGACATTGAGCTCAAATCTTGAAGTTTTAATGATGAAATCATGATTTTTTAGCTTAATATGGTGTTCAAACATGATGAAAATAAGAAAGCTAGGTTCAACTAGCTTAGGCTAGCATAAACTTAAGCTTAATTAATTTAATCTTGCATGATCTTGCTAATTTAAGCTAGTATAAGCTGATTTGAACTAAATCTAAGTGATAGAACTTGAATCTACTTCCATATGATAAAATCACAGGTTCTTGAACTTAGAAAATTGTTCAAACCAGGAGAGAAATCTTTTTCTAGGTTCGACCATGGTGATTTCTTGGTGTGATTAAGTGGCTTTGCATAATTGATGCTTGATTGATGAAACTTAGATGAATTAAGTTAAGATGAACTTGGGTAAGCTAAAAATTTTGTTTAATTAAATGAATTTATAAGCTTACTTGTTCAATTGATGAGCTCAAATGTTTGAAAGCACGTTTTAATTGTCAATCATGTCTATTGAATTGAATCCAAGTTCATTTTCTTGTGCTAGATTGATAATTGATGAGAATTGATGTTTATGTGAGTATGTAGATTTGGCTAAAGTGTTATTTTGTGATTAGAATATGTTTTGTGGGTGATTAGTTGCTAGAACATTGGTTAATATTCTATGTGTTTGATAAAGTGCATGATAGTGTGTTCAAAATGGATATAAATATTGTTTTTCTTAAAAGATCCCCCAAGAGCAAGCTTTGGTTAACTTAATCAATAAGTGAATCAAGGTTTGATTTCGTTTAATAATCTCTTTAATGAGTAACTTGGGGATATTAAATAAAATAGCTTACATGAAAGTTGATTTGGAGCAAATAAAACTTTTTTAGTGTTTAAATATGCTTTGTTAACTCTAAAACTTGGTAAGCCCTAATGTCAGTCATTAAATGATGTTTAGGTAAGTCAAATAGTGTTGTATAGAGTCATTTTGTTTGTTGGTTACAGTACACGAATGGGCGCCATTGGTGTGCCATTTACTTGCTAAGAATAAATAATAATGAATAAAGTGATAAAAGCAGAGTCATTCGCATGACCCTGAACTATATTGCCAATGTTGGAAAACATATTTCTAAGTCCTATCACTTAAGGAGTCTTTCTTATTTCCTTATATATGACATTTATAGATTTTATTTGGTATGGTTGGTAGACATTCGAACGTCCAAAAATGTGTTTTAAAAATTTGACAAAAGGCTTCATAATCACAAGTGGCATCAAAAGCAATTGTTGCAGTATAGCATAATAGACTCATAACAAAGATATATTTTTATTAAGTTATAGACTTCTATAAATTTTTACTAGTATTTTTCTCATAATCATCATTGATTGAGTTGTGTAATACACTATTGAAAAATTTGATTTCATGATCTGATCAATACAATAGAATCTTGGAACATGAGCTTTTCACATGGCTTTATTTTAGTGCCAGATCAGAATTATGAACTATTGTTTATGAGGATAATCATTTTTGTAGTTTTGTCATATTTTTAGATAAAAGTAAAATGAATAAGCTTTCTAAGAATGTATGGTTTATTCAATGGGTATTCCAAACAAATCAGAAGAAATTTCAAAAAGTAGGCAGGTCAAACATGTTGTGCAATGCAATAATGTCCAATTAGAAAATTCACATGATAGCCAAAATGATTTTTTGGCATTTGTTGAATATTTTTAGTTTGAAATATAGTGAATCAGTATTCATTAGAATTTGATTTGATGATTTTTATATGATAGAAATAATCTGAAATAAATTCGAAGAGCTTGGAAGGTTAAATCTGTCTTTAGTTTGGTTCACTCTGTTTTTTGTTGTCCACTATTTAGAGGCATTCGGATGCCTCATAATTGATTCAGGGAATCATGTTTAGTGTGTCAACAGGTTTATGTGTATCCTATAAAAGTTCTATAATGTCTTGCATTAAAACTTCCAAGTTAAAATAAATAAAAAATTGTATTTTTCTTTAATTTAGTTTAAGTATAGTATTTTTGTGATTTCTTTTAAATGGAGTCAAATGTGATAAAAATACTAAAAATAGAGTCAACAAGTGAATATTTTTATAGTCAAGTGATTTTACAGAATTTTTTTGCTCTAAATAATTTTAGGTTCGAATCAGTTGTAAATTTGAGTTACTCACGATAAAAGTTTCAAAGATACATTTTTTAGCAATATTTATTTGATTTTGACAGGATAAATAAAAGGGAAATTATAATTAAACGTATATGATTGAAATAGAAGAAAAACCATTAGTTGGTAACAAGTAATAAGCATCACTAAAGGGATCGAGTTTTATAGATCTACGATACACATAAATCATAAAATCATTCCTTCAGAGTTTTATAACTCTTTAGTGAATGATTTTAATAAGTGACCAATCATACCTATAGCCAAAATAGATCAGTGGTGACTCCTTAACTTAGTCACTCTTATATTTCGATACGAAAGGTTCAGATGAGTATTCGTCTGATCGGCTAAGGCCTTATGATGATTTGGATTGTTATCTGTCTGATATATTGAGGTTCATATCTTGATATATTATGACAATTAGGCTTTAAACATTGATGGATTGAGCTCCAAAAATATAGGCCTAGCCCACTAATTTTTAAGCCTAAGCCTAGCTTGATGACACATGTGTGCATGTGTATGGTCCAACCTTGTGTAGACCTCAACCCTCAAGTAAACGCTTAGGTGCCCTATGAGGCCCAACCCTACTTTGGAACTTGGCTCATGTATACCACATAGTTAAGCCTTTAAGTTATCAATGTCAGATTGCTCACCGCCCAACACCAACAACCAAATTTTCTTCCTCTTCAAGTGGGTATTATGAGAACAATTTCTCAAGCACCACGGATATCAATCATGTAATGTTTTTATGCATCGTGTATCTATATACAACAACCTATGTATTGGTATATGCATTTTGTATTTATACATATATTTTGGGCCATTGATATCTAACAATCCCCCACATAAATGGAAATTGTCCAAATAAGACAACAAACTCAGAATATGACAGAGAATAACTTGAAAAGTTATTGCACCAGGATAGGTAGCTTTTGGCCGTAAACCTAACATAGTGAGAACTATCAAATTTATTCAGCTAACTAGTGAACTTGATGTCTTGAACTATTCAACCTTTCTTGTAAACCAGGCAATAGGTGTCAGATAATCCCTCTTCAAACACCCTTGGTTCTTAAGATTGTGTTCATTTTAGCCTCGAACACGATTTTAAAAAGTGCTTTAGATAATCTAGCCTTATCAATTCTCGTAGAAATGGCCATGTTTCACACTCACATAGCTGATTTCTTATGATAAGTATCCTAAAATACCCCATTTGATTTCATCAAGCTATAGGAACCATTAGAAGCATAGCTTAACCTAACACTTTTACAGATAGTAGTGATTCACCATAGGAAAGGGCAAGAGTGTTTAACTCTTTCAATGCTCACTTTAAGTTAACATACTTTAGTTGTCCCGTTGAACCTAGATCTAGAGATTTCTCTGTCAACTAGGTTAGGTTGCCATTATGTAACTTTTTAATTTATAGGCTTAAGTCTCATTACCCTTGATGATTTATAGATTTTCTCTCTTTAAGCCTTTCATCAGCGAATACATGATATTATTCTTTGATTTCATATAATCAATAGAGATAATCCCATTTGAAAGTAGTTGTCTCATGGAATTGTGTCTTAAATGAATATGTAGAGATTATTGTTATAAAAACAACTTTGTACGCACCAACATCAAATTAGGTATCACAATGTATACATATTTCACAGTTTTTGACCAACATGGATTATCTTCTAAAAAGTTTTGAAGTCATTCTGCTTTTCCTCCAACTTTATCTAAATTTATAAACTCAGATTCCATTATGGATCTGGCTATATACATTTGTTTAGAAGATTTCTATGACACAACTCCTTTGATAGTAAAAATAAAATTGCTAGTGAATTTTGAGTCTTTAATATTTGATGTCCAATTTGCATTATTGTATCCTACAAGTATAGCAAGGTATCTCATATAGTGTAGTCCATAATTCGAGGTGTACTTTAGATGTTAGAGTACCTATACAATGGCCTTTTAATAATCCTCTCCAGGATTTCTTCTAAATCTGCTCAACTTGCTTACTGTTTATGCTATGTCTAATCTTGTATAGTTGATAGATACATTAAGCTACCAATTATATATGAATATTCAACTTGAGATATTGCGTCACTAGTATTTTTCCTTATATGTAAATTTATATATATGGGTATTTTGGTTATACTAGTACCATTTTTATTAAACCTATTAAGGATCTTATTCACATAATGATCTTTATTTAATTTCAAACCATCTAATGATTTAGAAATTTTAATTTCTAAAATCACATTTGTTACACCCATATCTTATCATCACAACATAAGATCAGCATATTGTTTATGTAATTGACAATTACATGCCCTATATATCCATATGCCTTCATCTTCTTCTTAAATATCCATTTGGATCCCAATGACTTTTGTCCAAGAGAAAGATCCATCAGTTTCCATGTATGATTTTGCATAGTGGATTATATTTCGTTATTAATAGCCTCTTTCAAGAATGGTGCTTTTAGAGAAGATGTTGCTTCTTTAAACATTTGAGGTTCATTTTCTAACAAATATGTTAGAAAATTTTGAGTATAAATAGTCAATACTTTAGCCCGTTTACTCTTTCAAGGTTTTATTTGTTCTTCTTTATCAACTTATGAATCACTGCTAAAGGTGTGCAGATCTCAAGTAACAGAAGTAACCATCCGAAACCAATCTAGTTCACTTTATTCAGGTTAGTTTTGGCAGTTTTGATTACCAAGAAATTATTGTTTGGTTAATATTGGTTGAATCAATCAGTTTATAGTTTTAACTTTCTAAACCAAACTGACCGATTAAACCAATTCTTATTTAATTAAATTACTATTTGACCCTAGGCCCAAACACCCAATAACCAATGTCCCATACTATATATGCCCATCCAAACAAATAAACTCAAGCCCATCAAATCAAATAAACTGAAGCCCATCAAAACAAATAAACCTATCAAAACACATGAACCCCATAAGCCCAAACATAAATCAAAAGCCAATTATAAAATTAATTTTACAACTTAAACAAGTGCAAAAGTAAAACAACAGCCAACATCGAATAAAACAATAGATGTGAGATGATAGCAACTATGCAACCAAATAAACATTTTTAAACCCTAAGCTGTCAAAACCTTGATTTTTCACCCCTGTAGCTAAACCTTTGCCTGAAACTTTAACAACACCCACTGCCTTGACTTGGCGATTGCTATCTGCTTGGTCTTAAGTTTGCAGTTGCTTGGTCACTGATCTCTGATCTGTAGCTATTTGAAGTGAGGTATCAATTGACTTATGTTGCAACTTGTGAATATTTTAGAATAGGATAACCCATTATCATCATCTATAATTTTTTATGTTTTTTGTTGTTAATGTTTCAACAATTTTTGTATCATTTAGAGTTTTTCTTTTTTTAAGTCTGATTTGTATTTTGATTTTTTTTCTTTTATTTTTGGAATATGGATAGTTCCTGTGCTATTTGTAAATAAATGAACTTACAACTGGAAATTTCTTGCTAAAACTTAAAAGTTTTAGTTTCTTGCTAAAATTTTTTGGATTTTTTTTTTAAATTCCTAGGTAGTACCAATTTTTTTTAAATTTTAGGTAGTTAAAACTCAGAAGTTTCTTGCTAATTATATGATTAGGATGGTTGTTTCCAAGATGGTTATTTTCTTATTGTATAATTAGGATGGTTATTTCTAGGGTAGTTAAAACAACTTAATTTGAACTTTTTTTTTAGGATGGTTACTTTCTAATTATAGCTTGATTTTCAGTGTTAAAAATAAGATATGAATATATGTAATCTTATAAGCACGTTGTTATTCAACAATTACTAATTAGTAATCTATTTTTTTCTTGAAGATGTCGAATGAAATTGAAATGAATGGCGCCAACCCTGTAGTTGATGATGCAGAAGCAACCAATCTCCCTTAAGTAGACACACATGGTGGAGCAAAAACTAAAGGTGCCTATTCTAAAGTGAAAAGGAAACGATCTAAATTAAGGTCAGAGGTATGGGACTATTTCACCTAATTTACTAATGATAACGGTGATATGAAAGCTAAATGTAACTAATGTAATAAAGAATTCTATGCTCATCCTCAAAGATCTGGCACAAGTGCATTAAAAAATCACATGACCTCTTATGTCAAATTTTCTTTGCATAGTGGTGATCCTACCCGACAGAATTAGCTTTGCAATCAAGAGATGGATCTTTAGGTACTTGGAAATTTGATCAAGATACCATTAGGAGAGGTGTGGCTAAGATGATTATTATTGATGAGTTTCTTTTTAAATTTGTCGAAGGGAAAGGATTTATACGTTGCATGTCCCTTGTATGTCCTAGATTTTGTGTACATTCTAGATGGATTGTTGCTAGGGATGTTTACCAACTTTATATAGATGAAAAAGTTAAGGCAACTGTTAAAATCATCTACTGCAATAGTATCTCTTACCACTAACACATGAACATCATTGCAAAGAATGAATTATATGTGTCTTACAGCTCATTATGTAGACAATGATTGGAAGCTACGTAAGAGGGTATTGAACTTTTATCCCATTTCTAGTCAAAAAGTGAGACCATTGGTAAGATAATTGAGAAATGTTTGCTAGATTAGGGCATTGATAAGGTTTTTACTATTACAGTTGATAATGCTAGTTCTAATGATATTGCCATCTTATACTTAAAGAAGAAATTTAATAATGCAAGAAGTAGTGTTGTAAAATGCAAATATCTTCATTTGAGATACATTACTCAATGATGGAGATCAACTTGCACAAACACCTATTTCCAACCATTCTTATGATCCTTTGCAAGGAATTGGAGGTCCAAT